>CAUYQU010025250.1:0-59294 GCA_963574635.1 Cheracebus regulus
CCATACTGCCCAAAGTACTTTATAGATTCAACACTATCCCCATCAAGCTACCATTGACCCTTTTCACAGAACTGGCAAAAACCACCATAAACTTCACATGGAACCGAAAGAGAGCCCACATAGCCAAGTCAATTCTAAGCAAAAAGAACAAAGCTGGAGGCATCACACTTCCTGATTTCAAACTATACTATAAGGCTACAGTACTCAAAACAGCATGGTATTGGTACCAAAACAGAGATGTAGACCAATGGAACAGAACAGAGCCCTCAGAGACAATGCCTCACGTCTACAACCATCTGGTCTTTGACAAACCTCACAAAAACAAGCAATGGGGAAAGGATTCCCTGTTTAATAAATGGTGTTGGGAAAATGGGCTAGCCATGTGCAGAAAGCAGAAACTAGACCCCTTCCTGACACCTTACACTAAAATTAACTCTAGATGGATTAAAGACTTAAACATAAGACCCAACACCATAAAAACCCTAGAAGAAAATCTAGGCAAAACCATCCAGGACATAGGCATAGGCAAGGACTTCACAAAAAAATATGAAAAGCATTGGCAACAAAAGCTAAAATAGGCAAATGAGACCTTATTAAACTCCAGAGCTTCTGCACAGCAAAAGAAACAGTCATTAGAGTGAATCAGCAACCAATAGAATGGGAAAAAATTTTTGCATTCTACCTATCTGACAAAGGGTCAATATCCAGAATCTACAAAGAACTGAAACAGATTTACAAGAAAAAAACAAATAATCCCATTCAAAAGTGGGAGAAGGATATGAACAGACACTTTACAAAAGAAGACATATATGAGGCCAACAAACATATGAAAAAATGCTCATCATCACTGGTCATTAGAGAAATGCAAATCAAAATCACATTGAGATACCATCTCATGCCAGTTAGAATGGCGATCATTAAAAAATCTGGAGACAACAGATGCTAGAGAGGATGTGGAGAAATAGGAACACTCTTACACTGTTGGTGGGAGTGTAAATTAGTTCAACCATTGTGGAATGCAGTGTGGTGATTCCTCAGGGAACTAGAAATAGAAATTCAATTTGACCCAGCAATCTCATTACTGGGTATATATCCAAAGGATTATAAATCATTCTGTTATAAGGACACATGCACACAAATGTTCATTGCAGCACTGTTTACAATAGCAAAGGCCTGGAACCAGCCCAAATGCCCATTGATAATAGACTGGACGGGGAAAATGTGGCACATATACACCATGGAATACTATACAGCCTTAAAAAACGGTGAGTTAGTGTCCTTTGTAGGGACATGGATGAACCTGGAAACCATCATTCTCAGCAAACTGACTCAAGAACAGAAAATCAAACACCACATGTTCTCACTCATAGGTGGGTGTTGAACAATGAGAACACATGGACACAGGGAGGGGAGCATCACACACTGGGGTCTGTGGGGGAGAACTAGGGGAGGGACAGCAGTGGGGTGGGGAGGTCAGGGAGGGATAACATGAGGAGAAATTCCAGACGTAGGTGACGGGGGGATGGAGGCAGCAAACCACATTGCCATGTCTGTACCTACGCAACAATCCTGCATAATCTGCACATGTACCCCAGAACCTGAAGTACAATAAAAAAGATAAATAACCGTCATTTCCTAGAGCTGATCAATGCCTTAGAATTGGCGTAAAGCCTGGAGCTATTAGCCTATGATGCCCAGAGGTCCAGAGACTGCAGGTTTGAGACATAACTATGCAAAGCTTTTTTTCTCAGAATTTGTGTTTCTTAAAAGAATGTGGGTTTTACTGGCATTATATTTTATTACCTACTCCATTAATCAATGAGAGGACATCCTCTGAAAATTTACAAACCATAGCTCAAAGCGAGTGGAAGGGAATGACATATAAAGTCATATTTGATAAATTGATGAGCTATGAGAAAATGTGATTAAATTAAATTAAAAATCATGTCATCTAGTACTCATTTATGAATGCCATTTCATGATTAATATTGGCAGGTAAAAATTAGGCATATCCAAGTTATTGTAATTGAAACATTTAACATTATCTAAACATATGGCCAGACCATACATTATATGTCAGAGACATACTTTTTCTAATTTAATAGTTTACAAAACTTATAGAGACATAGAGTGAATAACTGTCAAAAGTAATTTTTAGGAAAAGGTAAAATCATTACTTTTAGAGATATGAAAGTGAGCAGATGTTAAATAATTTATTTATTCATATGATATGAGAGAACTGGACAAATGTTACAGCCTGTCCAAAGGAAAAGTAAAAACACAAATTTATAGGAATCAAAAATGATGAAACAAATTGCTAATGAGACAAAACTGTTTTCCTCCAATAAAGAGAGTCAATTAAAATACTTAACCAAAGTAGACAGAATTTGGATGTCTATCAGTTACTTCTGCAATTTGCAAAGCTTTGTTACATTGCTCAAAGATTATGAATAGGGCTGGAATCCGATACTCCTCAAGGGTATGCTATACATCGTAGATAGTTTTCCACTGAAAGCCTTTTTCTCTATGTAACTAATTTAGATCACACAGTACCTAGAGCACACAGGATGGACCCAGATTAAGTTTCCTCCTTAGCCCGAATTATTTATTACTATGATTTATGCAAATTATAAACAGATGCTTCAAGTAACCCTAAAGTTCTATCATGTCTTTTTTGTGAGGTTTTCTCCTCTTGTACAATATTAAGGTTTTTGGTAGAATTAATAAAATATATCCTCTTATATGTAATCATATTCTTTATAAAACTATAATCAATGATACAAATCACTTTGTAACTCTTGCTTCTTTCCAGGAGATAGTCATGAAAATTAATTTAAAAAAAACAGAAACAATTAATTAAAAATAGAATGTTTTCTACTTTATGTTAATGTATCTATTTAGTTCAGGAATTGAGAGTTTATCTTTACTTTTTAATTTTTTTCCTCAAAACAGATCTACTAAAGGAATTATTTCATAATAAAACACTTTGTTACAATTGAGGGAAAAACACCGGACTTGGAGTCCAGAGATCTCCATTTAGTCCCAGCTGGGGCACTGACTGGCTATGCGGGCCACTCAATTTCAGTATGTCTCAGATTATTGATCTAAATAAATCAATGAAATAATAAATTTATTAACTATCCTCTCAGACTCCTACTTTTATCATTATACAAGCGTTTACAATAGGATTACCACCGTATAAATTTATTACTAGAGAATAATTTTTAAAAGGGGTAAGATAATGATTCTTGAATAGATGTAAAATAAATAAACACCTATTCAAGATTTCATACAGCTCATTAATGAGGGAATCTATAACATGTAATATTTAGCTAAAAAGAGAAACCTAAGAAGAGACATATTTATAGATCAGAAATACTAAAATAAATTTGCAAATGAATACAAAACTTGTTTTTCTAGGGGTAGGGGAGAGCAGTCAAGAAAATTCAACCAGACTGAATGTATTTGCATGTCAATAGATAAGCCTCTTTTGCATTTTCTTCAATTGTCTACGATTACCAGAGTTGGAAAATAGATCAAAGGCAATGAAAGGCACAGAACCCCTATAGAATCAGAATCAAAATTAGACAAACTCTTAGGGTGTGCTCTAAAAAACGAAGCATCAGTTTTCCCCCAACATCATTATATAAACAAACTTTAAATTTAATATATCCTCCTTATTGTCTAAAATGTAAACGTTTATAATGGAGATTTGTGTGTGACTTAAAATATAACTGTGTCTGGACAACGATTCTTTGCTTGGCCAAATTTTAGTCATGCTTTTGAATCTTCTTCTAGGCCAATCTGTGCACTTTCTTTCTTATAAAATCCAGTTTTAGCAAAGAAGCCTGCTAAATCAGTTTAGCAAGAACTCCTCACCCTGGATATCTGATAATCCTAAATATATTATGGGGTTCATCATGTAACTACACTACGAGCTCACCTCGCCCACTGCCTACACAGAGCCAATTTATCAAGACAGGGGAATTGCAATGGAGAAAGAGGAATTCATGCAGAGTTGGCTGTGTGGCAGACCATGGGTTGATTATTACTCAAATCCATCTCTCCAAGCATTCAGGGTTCAGAGTGTTTAAGGATAATTTGGTGGGTATTTGCTCAGAAAGTGGGCAGTGCTGATAGGTCGAGTTGAAAATAAAATCACAGGGAGTTGAACTGAGTTCTTTTGGCTGATGTCTCTTCCTGGGTGGGATCGCAGACCTGGTTGAGCCAGTTCTGGGTAATGTCATCTCCTGCATCGGACTGCAGGGTCTGCAAAATATCTCAAGCACTGCTCTTAGGTTTTACAGTAGTGATGTCATTCCCAGGAGCAATTTGGGGAGGTTCAGATTCTTGCAGTAAGAGGCTGCATGGTCCCTAAACAGTGATATGGAATCTTGTAGCTAATTTGTTAGTCCTACAAAGGCAGACTGGTCCGCAGCCAAGAAGGGGTTTTTCAAGAAAAGGCTGTTATCCATTTTGTTTCAGAGTTTAAAGTACAGACTAAATCTGTTCCCAAAGTTAGTTAGGCCTACACCCAGGAATGAACAACAACAATTTAGAGATTAGAAGGAAGATGAGGTCCGTTAAGTCTCATATCTTTCACTGACATGATTTCCTCAGTTATCAAATTGCAAAGGTGGTTTTTCTCATTCTCCACTCTTTCCCAGGTGATGTCTATCCAACCTGGCCTGTCTTCAGGAAGAATCCAGTTAGCTGAGTTTATCCAGAATCCCCCCTCCCTGATGCATCTTCCTAGTAAATTTCCATCTACTGACCTCCACACTGTTCCTTGGCTATAAATTCCAACTTGCCCATGCTGTATTCACAATTGATCCTTACTTCTCTCTCCACTGAAAGACCTGATAGTTCAGAATATTTTTTAACAAGAGTCTGCCCTTTACTATCAAAAGCCCTAATTTGTTTGAAATTTGATCTTTGTCCATTTTTAATCCCCCAGTAAATATGAGTTAAAATAGTGGCTTGCTACAAAGAGAATGAAATCTGCATTAGGTCAGCCTGGGTTAACGTAGTTTACTCCATGACTATTATCTATAACTCTATACAAGTTACTTACATTTTGAGACTAAGTTTCTTAATATATAATAAATATCAGAATAGTAACACCTCCCTTTAGGAGATATTATGAGTTTGCCTGCATGGTTAACGTGCATTCCCCATGCCCCAGTCTCCTGCTCACTAAACTATCCCTGAAAAATGCTGAAAAACATATCCCTGAAATACATATACACATACAGGGATATGTTTATCCCTGAAAAACATATACACATACATTTGAGAGAGAAAGACAGGTTCATTAAAAGCAGTTAATTCACATGATTATGGGAACTGATCAGTTTTAGGATCTGCAGTTTGTAAGCTAGAGACCTAGAAAAGCTAATGCATAGTTCCAATACAAGTCAGAAAAAAAGAAAAAAATAATCAGTGTCACGACTGGAAGGCAAACAACCGTGAGAAATTCCCTCTGTTTGGGCGAAAGATCAACATTTTTTGTTCCATCCAGGCTTTCAGTTGACTGGATGAGGCCTACCTACATTAGGAAATCCAATCTGCTTTATTCAGTTTATTGATTTAAATATTTAATTCTAACACCCTCACAGAAACACCTAGAATAATGTTTGACCAAATATCTGGGCACTCCATGGATGAATCAAGTTGACACACAAAATTAACCATCACAAGTTTACTCCTTGTCACCTTGGGATCCATAGGTATCTCTTTACCCCATGCTTAAACTTCAAATTAAGACAAAAACAGGGTCCTAATTTCATCTAACATGATGCAGCTACCCTACATACAACTGAATCTTCACTAACTCCTTCCCCAGAAAACAGGGTAAAGCCCTTGAGTGATGTCTGCTCTTTTCTTTGATATGCCATAATGTCAATGCAATGATGTAAAATTAACAATATTCAAATACTGAAATATTGTCAATACATCAGATGTAAGAGAAGAAAGCAAATATGTTTGTTTTATATGTGCTATTAACTGAATTGTATTCCCCTCTCAAATTTCTGCGTTGAAGGACTAACACAAAATGTGACTATATTTGGGAATAGGGCCTAGATTAAACAGGGATCATTAATGTTCAGTGAGGTCATAAGAGTAAGGCCCTGATACAATAGAATTTGTGTTGTTTTAAAAAGAGACAGTGCTCTCTATGAGGATGTCATCTGCAAGCCAATAAGAGAGTCTCACCATGGCTGGATCCTGCTGATGCCCTGATCTCAGACTTCCAGCCTGGGCTACCTCGTACGTATTTTAGTACCCAAGAAGTCAATTGCTTTTGATCAAATACCTAGACATGTGGAAGTGACTTTGGTAACCTGAAAGTTCATAGTTAAACAATCAGTCTCTTCTAAGATTCAACAGCAGGCCAAGAGGTCTTTCTCCAAAGAGGTTATCCATGGAGAGTGGCAGGTCCTTGTTCCAAACTCTTGAAGACTTGTTTGGAGATTCACCTACAGGGCCCTGCCAAGGGCTGCAATCAGTATCTCTGTCTGCCACTACACTTTAAGCACAACAGAATCTGCTGTGTTTTATGGCTCAAGTGGAAGAGCAGCTTACACAGGAGACAAGACAGGTGGTATAGCCTTCTCTTGTTTTGGGTCTAACTCAATATAGGCAGCTTTTTTGGGTCATTCAGTAAATGGACCAGAGCGATGCACTGAAATGAAGAATATGTTGCCTCCTAAATCCAGATAGGCCTTCTAGGCATTGTGACACTTTTAAGTTGTAGAAGAGACCAGATGAAACAACTTATCTTTCACCTTATAAAGAATACCTTAACATTTTCACACTCCTGGACCCCTAGAAGTTTTATTGAGATGTATGGTCCCTGAATTTTAGTTGGACTTTTTTCTTAGCTACCCATTGACAAGCAAGTGATTTATCAATAGTGATAGAGTCGTTGCTATTCATACATCTACTTTGCTATGTCCAGTCAGCATGCTGTTAATATAATGGACTAGTGTGATATTTTGCAAAAGGAAAAGGCAATCGAGATTCCTGTGAATCAAATTATGACATAGGGATGAAGAGTTGATCTACCCCTAAAATATGCCAGTGGAGGTGTGTTGCTAGTCTTGCCAGCTGAAACCAAATTGTTTTTCTTGGTCCTTATAGACAGAGATTATAAAAAAAGCATTTGGCAGATGAGTAGGTGCATACAAGGTACCGGGCGTGTGCTAATTTGCCCAAGCAACGAATCCGTGTCTGGTAGAATTTTCAGTTGGATCTGCCACTTGGTTAAGCCTACAGTAATCCACTGTCACTCTTCAGGATTCATGTGTGTTCTGCACAGGCCAAATAGGCAAGGGAATGTGGTGGGAATGTGGTGGGAATCACAACTCGGCATCTTTTCAGTCTTGATAGTGGCACTGATATCTGGACTCCCTCTAGTAACATGGTATTGCTTTTGTTTTACTCTGCTCCCAGATAGAGGAAAGTGTGCTGGCTCCCTCCTGGCCTCTGCTACTGAGGTACTTTCAATGCTATTGATACACTTTTTGATGTTTGTTCCCTCCAAATCTTATGTCAAAATACGATTCCCAGTGTTGGAAATAGAGCTGAGTGGGAGGTGTTTGGTCAGGGGATGGATCGCTCATGAACGGCTTGTTTCCCTCCCCAAGGTAATGAGTGAGTTCTTACTCTGTTAGTTCACATGAGAGCTGGTTGTTTAAAAGAACATGGCATCTCTCTTACTCCCCCTCTCACCATGTGATACACCTGTTCCCCCTTCATCGTCCACCATAAGTTTAAGCTTATTGAGACTTCGCCAGAAACAGATGCTGGAGCCATGCCTCTTCTCCAGTCTGACAACAAAAACCTCTGTTCTTTTTTTTTTTTTTTTTTTTTTTTTTTTTTTTTTTTTTTTTTTTTGAGGTGGAGTTTCGCTCTTGTTACCCAGGCTGGAGTGCAATGGTGCGATCTCGGCTCACCACAACCTCCACCTCCTGGGTTCAAGCAATTCTCCTGCCTCAGCCTCCCGAGTAGCTGGGAATACAGGCATGCACCACCATGCCCAGCTAATTTTTGCATGTTTAGTAGAGACGGGGTTTCACCTTGTTGACCAGGATGGTCTCGATCTCTTGACCTCGTGATCCACCCGCCTCGGCCTCCCAAAGTGCTGGGATTATAGAGGCATAAGCCACCGCTCCCAGCTTACCTCTTTTCTTTATAAATTACACAGCCTCAGATATTTCTTTATAGCAGTGAAAAATGGATTACTACACTATCAAAGTAAATATCACTCCACGAGTTAGGGAACCAATGTGGGAGTTTTGCCAGCTGTTAAATATGTGTATTCCAGTTATGCATTCCCAAATTGAGAGGATAACCACAGGGCAGATTTGGAGACTGATGGCCAGCTGTGAGATGAACCTAAGCTACAACTTCATTGCTAACCTGACCTCTGATGTGTGGACCACAGATATATTTTGGTTCTCCTGGAATTAATAATATTTGAGATCCAATGTCCATTAGTCTTTGCTATTTAGTTATTTTTTTTTTCCTTAATGCACTCTTCCTCTGGTAAGAGGCTATATAGGTCCATTTATAGAAGGCTGTGAGAAAGTTCACATTATAAAATCTTTATTGTGTACTGGGGTCCTTCTTCAAGCAGTTCTGGGTCTGTAAACTGGCTCAAGTCTGAAGATTAATTAAAAATCTGTAGTTCTCTTTATGATTTAAGCAACATTTTTTGCTGACTTAACAAGTAGATTCCTGTTTCTACAGATCAACTAACAATTTAGCAGTTTTTCTATCTATTTCACTTTGATAGGAACACCATGACCAGCTAGCCAGTGCCATAGGTCTGTGTGAATCAGACTCTTCTGACTGCCCCTTTGACTTGCTGTTCAATATAGTAATCACATCCATCTTACCTTTAGAGGTTGAGTGCTTCCACTTAGCCCCCGAAGCCCTGAGATCTAAATATTCCCACTGCATTTATGTTTTCCCATTTAGTAACTGAAGTCCCCACTATAAGGTATGAACTATGGAGAAGTGTGATTACAGAGCTCTTCCAGCATTCTGGGGCTGCCCTCACGCATTTAGTTCTCATAGTTGTACTAAGAAATATGTCCTACTGGCCCTACCAGAGTGAAAAAATGACAAACTCACTTTAACATTCCCATCTCTCGAGGGCTCTGGATGGGTTTGCACTGTTGTCTTGAAGACAGAATCCTGAACAGCAGTATCTCAAATGTTAAAAATTCAAAGGCTCAACATCCTTAAAATCTAAAATCCCCAAAATCACAATCTTGGAAAATTAAAATCCCCCCAAAATCATTCTGGAAATAATAACTTTAAAATGCTTTAAAATATATTTATTTACATTTTAAAGCTAGTAAAGGGAGTAAAAAAGTAAGGAAGTTCACCTGATGAGCATAAAAAACACAGCTTCATTGGCCACTTTACACAATGAAATTGGCAATAACAACATATATATTTTTGCATAAACACTCAGATATACCAACTACAGACATGCAAGTGTAACAGTTATGAGCAGGTGAGCCATATTTATAAAGAAACAGGTCAAAATGTTTGGTAATTGTGTGCACCCCGATCTACCGTGACAGACCACGTGACCGTTGATGACACCCACCCGAGCCTACATAGGTCACTACTGCATATGCAGTTGCCCAAAGATCTCGGATCTTCAGAAATTTTATCTTTCACAAATGCAGATGTACAAAATGGGCACCTCTTCATTTGTCAATGAAATTTTAATAATTATTTTGTTAATTTTTAAAAAGTCACACATTCATACATTTACAGAGGAGACTTTATTTCTCATAAATGTTGCCATCTTGAAGGCCAGGAAGCCTGACAGGAACTTTGAAGGAGGAGAGATTGGGGCAGGAGCTTCCTGCTAAACAAGTAGGTTAAGCATACACATTCAGCAGGTTACAGTGGGAGCTCTGAATATTCATGATGGTGGTTCTCACATACGCATATTGAAAAAATATGCATATAACATACAACCCATGTTCACTTTGGGGTGGAGACTTGACATCGAAATGTATTACAACTAGACCCTGTATGTCAAAAGGTCTTTTCAAAAGGCACACAAGTGCCCAGTCTCTATAAACTGGCCACCACCAGTTCATGGTCGGTGGTCTTCTTATCAGGAGGAAGTTACTGAAATCAGTCTCTTGTCCAGGTAAAGCTGTAGTCATGATGAGTGGAACAGGAACTCTGTTATTTACTGTCTGTGGGCTGGATGAGCTGTACTTGTTTTAACGTTACTTATCACGAGGCCGGCACTTGTTTAGCTGCCGGAGAAAAAAAACCTCATGACAGTGACAACATACTTGGTTTTTTATGTGTAGAGGTGTGTGACTTAATCCTCGCCTGACATGGCCTTAGGCTCTATTTATAGTTTGGTATCTTATTGCTACTAAGAGCCTGTTCTGCAAGCCTTTAAAAAAAAATGTTACTTTAAATTATGGGATACATGTGCAGAACGTGCAGGTTTGTTACCTGGGCATACATGTGCCATGGTGGTTTGCTGCACCTGTCAACCCATCATCTAGGTTGTAAGCCCAACATACATTAGCTATTGATCCTAATGCTCTCCCTCCCCTTGCCCCCGTCCCCTGACGGGCCCTGGTGTTTGATGTTCCCTCCCTATGTCCATGTGTTCTCACTGTTCAACTCCCACTTATGAGTGAGAACGTGTGGTATTTGGTTTTGTATTCCTGTATTAGTTTGTCTTATGATCTCTGTTTTATTCATGCTGGACAGTTATTGTGTTTAAACCACAGAAGGAAGAGGAGTATAATAGGGCTCGTCTGACTCCCATCCCATCATGGCTAGGAACACAGCGTTAACATTTTCCTTCTTCTTGACTAAGAAGGAGTGTGTTCAGTCAGTGGTGGGCTTATGATTTTAGTTTTACTTTACAGTAAGCACACACACGCAATGCTTGCAAACTCAAGATAGTGATTCCATGACTTTCATGGGATCAGATTTATAAAAAGTGAATAAAATAAGTTAGAACTCTAGAAGTCATTATGCAATTTATATCTCCAGCCTTGAAAATGATATGAAGAGAAAGTACATAGCATAGCAAATTGACACTCTGTGTGAAGGGACAGAAGTCATACATGATTGAATAATTTGGCAGGCTGAATTTCCTATATGTTTTGCCTACAGTTTCATTTCTTCTATAATCTTCAAAACATTAATTGCACTTGTATTTAGACAGTGGTTGTGATCTACAAATTTAAATATATGCTGTCCATTTGAAAGTCTGGTCATTGTGGCCACCGCAATTGAGTGATACTCTGCTTTTGTAGTCCTACTAATAATTAGCTTTTAAACTTTTATCTTTCACCATCAAGTGGCCTTATAAACAATTTATCACAGCCTTTTATAAGGAAACAATTTCACAGATCTTTTCCATTGTGTTGTAAGGAACACAGAAACAGGAAATGATATTCAGCTTCCCCAATACCCACTCTGTACTAGTCAGGGTTCTCAAGAGGGACAGACCAATGAGGTATGTATGTAGATATATGACAGGGGACTTATTAGGGAAATTGACTCACATGATTCTGATGACTGAAAAGTCCCATGACAGGCTGTCTGAAAGATGGAGACCCTGGGATGCCTGTAGGATGGCTGAGTCCAAACACAAAGGCCTCAGAACCAGTGAAGCTGAAAACATAACTCTCAGTTCAAGGACAAAATCCTCAAGATCCAAAGAGTCACAATGTAAGTGCTAGAGTACAAAGAATGGTGAGCCTGGAGTCCTGATGTCCAAGGCAGAAGAAGAAAAGTCTGCCCTGCCCTGGCTCTCAGAGTGAGACCAACTCACCTTCTCTATGTTACCTTTGGCCTTTATATATATATATATATATATAATTGCACTTTAGGTTTTAGGGCGTATGTGCAGATCATGCAGGATTGTTGCATGGGTAAATACAAGGCAATGTGGTTTGCTGCCTCCATCCCCCTCCCCGTCACCTATATCTGGCATTTCTCCCCATGTTATCCCTCCCCAACCTCCCTACTGCCCACTGTTCCTCCCACAGTCCCCCTCCAGACCCCAGTGTGTGATGATCCCCTCCCTGTGTCCCTGTGTTCTCATTGTTTAACACCCACCTATGAGTGAGAACATGTAGTGTTTGTTTTTCCTTTCTTGTGTCAGTTTGCTGAGAATGATGGTTTCCAGATTCATCCATGTCCCTACAAAGGACATGAACTCATTGCTTTTTACAGCTGCAAAGTATTCCCTGGTGTATATGTGCCACATTTCCCTTGTCCAGTCTATCATTGATGGGCATTTGGGTTGGATCCAGGTCTTTGCTATTGTAAACAGTGCTGCATGTGTCTTTATAATAGAACCATTTATAATCCTTTGGAGCTATACCCAGTAATGGGTTTGCTCGATCAAATGGAAATTCTATTTCTAGGTCCTTGAGGAATTCCCACACTGTCTTCCACAATGGTTGAACTAATTTACACTCCCACCAACAGTGTAAAAGTGTTCATTTTCCTCCCCATCCTCTCCAGCATCTGTTGTCTCCAGATTTCTTAATGATCACCATTCTAACAGGTGTGAGATGGTATCTCAATGAGGTTTTGATTTGCATTTCTCTAATGACCAGTGATGATGAGCATTTTTTCATATGTTTGTTGGCCTCATATATGTCTTCTTTTGAGGTCTCTGTTCATATCTGTTGCCCACTTTTGAATGGAATTGTTTTTTTGTCTTGTAAATCTGTTTTAGTTCTTTGTAGGTTCTGGGTATTAGTCCTTTGTCAGATGCATAGATTGCAAAATTTTTTTCCCATTTTGTTGGTTGCCAGTTCACTCTAATGATTGTTTCTTTTGCTGTGCAGAACCTCTGGAGTTTAATTAGTTACGATTTGTCTATTTTGGCTTTTGTTGTCAATGCTTTTGGTGTCTTAGTCATGAAGTCCTTGCCTATGCCTATGTCCTGAATGGTTTTGCACAGGTTTTCTTTTAGAGTTTTATGGTGTTAGGTCTTATGTTTAAGTCTTTAATCCATCTGGAGTCAATTTTAGTGTAACTTGTCAGGAAAGGGTCCAGTTTCTGCTTTCTGCACATGGCTAGCCAGTTTTTCCAACACCATTTATTAAACAGGGAGTCCTTTCCCCATTGCTTGTTTTTGTTAGATTTGTCAAAGATCAGATGGTAGTAGATGTGTGGTGTTGCCTCTGAGGCCTCTGTTCTGTTGCATTGGCCTGTATCTCTGTTTTAGTACCAGTACCATGCTGTTTTGATTACTGTAGCCTTGTAGTATAGTTTGAAGTCAGGTAGTGTGATGCCTCCAGCTTTGTTCTTTTTGCTTAGGATTGTCTTGGCTATGCGGGCTCTCTTTTGGTTCCATGTGAAGTTCAAGGTGTTTTTTTCCAGTTCTGTGAAGAGGGTCATAGGTAATTTGACAGGGATAGTGTTGAATTGATAAATTACTTTGGACAGTATGGCCGTTTTCATGATATTGATTCTTCCTAACCATGAGTATGGAATGTTCTTCCATCTGTTTGTGTCCTCTCTTATTTCGTTGAGCAGTGGTTTGTAGTTCTCCTTGAAGAGGTCTTTTACATCCTTTGTTAGTTGTTTTCCTAGGTATTTTATTCTCTTTGTAGCAATTGTGAATGGCAGTTCATTCTTGATTTTGCTTTCTTTAAGTCTGCTATTGGCGTACAGGAATGCTTGTGATTTCTGCACATTGATTTTGTATCCTGAGACTTTGCTGAAGTTGCTTATCAGTTTCAGGAGATTTTGGGCTGAGATGATGGAGTCTTGTAAATATACAATCATATCGTCTGCAAATAGAGACAATTTGACTTCCTCCTTACCTATTTGAATACCTTTATTTATTTTTCTTGCCTGATTGCTCTGGCTAGAACTTCCAATACTGTATTAAATAGGAGTGGTGAGAGAGGGCATCTTTGTCTATATGTACAATAAGAAATGCCCCTGGAATTTGTAGAAACATGTATATGTGTGTGTAGGGGCATGTTTAGACTTTCAGAATCTGGAACTGGGGGCTCCAGGAAATATTTTTCTTTTTTTTTTAAGGTGATACGATATACATATATTTGGAGTTCATCAGCTGGACTCAGTTTAGATGATCCCAATTTTTTTGGCAACATCCAAAGCATCATAATCAGGGGCCAGTCGTACAAATGCCTTCTCCTTATCAGGCTGAATCAGGGTGTTGACCTTGGCCACATCAATGTCATAGAGGTTCTTCACAGCCTGTTTGATCTGGAAACATTAAGTTTCCATTGACCACTGAGTCTGCCATAACGAAGATAGAGGAAATCTTTTTTAGATGTCTCCAGAACAGCAGCCCCAGCCAATACCTGAGTTACGTACTTTATCTGGTTTAAATTTCCTGGCCATCCTGTAATCTCTTGCTCTGGTCATTCTTTTTTCAAAAGAAAGAAACTGTATTCAGAGAAGGTATGGAACTTCTTCTGGTCCACACCAGGGAAGAGGAATAGCTGAGATTCAAAGCCAGGTTGGTCCAGTGAATTACAAAGCCCATGGCTCCCCGGCACTCTGGCTGCCTCCTTGTCTTGGTTTTGCTTTTCTGTTGAACCTCTCAAGGAGACCACTGCAACTTCAGTGGTAGAGATTCTGTATCTCTGGGTATTGGGATGGTCCAGGTCTTAGTCCATCGGCCAGGCCTTAATACTAACTCAGCAACCAGGGGTGGACCTCCTCATTTGTTTCACCAAATGAGGAACAGGTGAAGAATAGGTGACCCTAGACCCCTGTGAGGGTGAACCAATGGGCGAATTTGGGAGAGCAATAGGTTATTGGTAAAGATTTTAAAAGTAATAGTTTCCCAGTCTTACAAATGTAACAGACACATTTTCCCAGTTTTAAACCTGCAAATTCTTTTTAAGATGTGCTCAGCCTTACAACTGAATTTCCATGATTTTCAAGTATTTTTAACATTAAAAATGAATAGTAGTAGAACATTTGAGAAATACAAAAAAGAGTAAAGGAGACAAAATCTTAGGAATTTCAGCATGACATTATCAGTAAAAAATATCTTTGACAATTTGGTTCATAAAACACATCACTTATTGTTTTAATTTGCATTGCTTTGAATATTCAGGGAGACTCCCACACCGTTCCGTATATCAACTGACAATTTGTTTCTTCTTTCATAAATTGCCTTTTTATTACTTTGGCCCATTTTTTTCTGGATAACATTTTTGTTTACATTGAAAATAGAGTTCTCTTACAAGCCATGAAAAGAAGCGATTGTCCAAATATCTTAGCACTTCACCTATATAATAACTGTCTTTCTTTGACTTCCCCATGTATAAAGATGAGGGGGAAGTGAGTTAGCATAATCATGATAGAGAGCAGTGTTTCCCCAATTGTATTTTCTGGAACAATAATTTCAGGAGAAGTTAGTGGGTATAACGGAGGAAAGGGCTCAAATGAGTTGGAAAATGCTTTATAAAATAAGAATACGTGGTTTCCAAATTGCAGTGAAACTACAGAATTTGCTATAGGCTTTTGGTGTTTGTAGAGACCAAGTTCTCTAGAAAGGGGTAGAAGATAACATTTCCCACTCAACACCTCATGCACTTTGGACAGCCCCGGTGTGGAGGAAAGAATATAGGAGAGGGTGGTGGCCAAAGGCTTGTTTTTCAATAGGTTTGACACTAATGTGTTTTATGACCTTAGGCAAATTCCAGCATCCTATCACTGGTAAAATAAACAAGGATATGTTTGAGATGAGGCTTGTAGTATGCACAGGATTTTGATAGGAGAAAAGAGGTTTCAGGTGGAGGCAATTGAATGGGCAAAGTCCAAGACACCTTTCTATCCAGAGTGATACCAAACCAAATACTGTAATTCTGGTCCCTGTCTTGTAACAACTCCACCCTGTTAGTAGAAAACAAATGTGTTTTCTTCGGAGAGACGGAGTTTTACCAAGTCACCAAGTTTTTCTTAGTTCTGTTTCAATGCTCAGAAACCCACCTGCCTTTTCCTAAGTGTTCCTGCCCACCTAGATAGACCACATCATAAAAATTCATATTTGAAACAAGAAACCTCATTGCTTCAGTCGCTTTGACAGCCAGACTTAGGGCTTATGGAGAAATTATGGATGAATGTCTTTAAAATCCAGTGAAAGACTTTTATGATCCGTTACTTGAATAGCAGGTCTAGAATTTTTATACATGGTTTATTTATACTAATTGTATAATATATCCATGCAAACTCATTAGAAAAGCATCTGTTTTATTAAGGGGTGGGAGGGAGAGGCATGAACCAGAAGATTATTTGGATTGCTGATTGTGAAATAAGCTACTCATTTTTTAAAATATCTTGAATTTGCAGTCGTTGTATTACATGTATAATGTAATACACTTCAATTCATACAAGTTTCCAAAACATCTCTTTTGCATCTGGCACAGTGCTGGAGCATTCTTGCTATCCAGGAGCTCACAGTTTATCAGAAGATAGACTAGAACATAGCTAAAAATAATGATGTAGTGCTTACAAAGCCATGTTAGTGTTCATTACAAAAAATCCTACAGATCCCAGAGAAAAGAGTGACAGTCTTGCTTGGGGAGATAGAGATAATTCCACGGAGATAATATTTAAGCTGCTTCATAAAGCCGAATAGGATTTTCTCCTTAAAAAAGAAGGACATAAAGGCATTCCTTACTCCAAGAAGCCTTCCCTGATCTCCATAACCAAGTCAACATCTTCTACTGTTATTCTCATAAACAATGTTCCTCCGCAGTGAAGCATGTACCATCTCCGAAGTTCCCATTTCTTTGTACCATTTCCTAGTTGATGTCTGTTTAGTTAATCTAGTTAATGTTAGACTTTATGTCCAATGGGGGCAGGGGTCATATCCTTCCTTTCTTCCCTAACCAGAACTCAGGTCAGAGAAGGAGCTCAGCAAATGTTGAATGGATAAACAACATGAACGAAGACAAAGAAACAGGAGATAAGGGCATTTTAGGAAAACGCAGAGCACGTTATTCAACACGTCTGGAGTAGGATGCAGAATGAGACCTGGAATTGGCAAAAATTCGAGCAAAAATGTGCTAGCTCTTAGCTACCAATTTTGAGCTATAGTAACCAGAGGAAAGTACAGGTTAGCCAAGCAGCATTTCTAAATGGCCAGGTTGACTCTCTCCAACACCCTGAGTTCATCCATGGTTTCCTACGTCTTGTCTTGTGGTTGAAGTCCTTGTCTACTCTAAGGCTGCAGGTGGACAGACCTTTGAGCATTTTTGGTTTTTTAAATAACTCCTTTTCATTCAAAGACATTTTATTCTGTCTACTCATTCCAAGTAAAGAGGAGCTTTGGAGATAACAAAACCTTCTCAACCTTCCAGGTGAGGTTCATGTTCTGCTTCATGGAGTCCTTGAGAGGGGATGTTAGGAAGCTGAAGAAATTGGGGCACAGATTGAGGAAGAGACTTGCCGAGAGCCAGGCAGCTAGGAAGGAGCCAAGCTAGGTTTAAACCCCAGGTGTGTCTGATTCCACTCCATCTCATCATCCACCACTTTTCTGAAACTGCTTGTCTTTCATTCAGCAAACTTTTGCATTTCCAGGCTTCCTGCCCTAGAAAAGTTTCCTGTTTCACCTCCAAAGCCATCAGCAGCCCTTAGGCCCCTGGCCAAACATCTGGCACTTGACAGGGATGTTCCCTGCTTCCCCATCTCTGCAGGGTGCTGAAGGGGCGGGTCATGAGTTACGCCTTAATTCCATACAGCCGAGCAGAGTGCAAATAAACAGGAGGGGAGAGGACATGTGCGAATGGAGAGTGGACGGCGTGTCCTCCCCTCTGTGTCGCTGTCTGCAGGACAGCCTTCAGTGGCTTCTCTCTGTAGCTGCCTCAGACTTTGCCTTAGCAGGGGTTCCTTGAGACTAGGCTGTATCTGTGCCTTAAATTTTGAACCCTCATATATCTTCTCTTTCCTCTCCTGTAATACAGAACTGTGTGTGCTTCCCATAGTGTGCCATGTTCTGTCATACTGCCACGTTTTCAATTTTGTCATCTCTCTTGTTAGGAATTCTCTCTCCTGATTTTGGAGGCTTTAAGAAAGTTCAGTTTAAGAGTTACTTCCTCTGTGATGCGGCCTTAATTCCTCCAACTTAAAGGCTTCTTTTCCCATTTTTATTCTGCACTTTCAACTTGTTGTTAAGTCCATCACTGCATTACCTTATTGGATTACACTATCCATCTCCCCCATCAAAAATATAATAGCTAACATTAATAACTGTAATTTTTTAAGCACCGACAATGTGCTGGGAAATGCATGAAGAATTTCACTCGTGTTATTATAGTTAATCTTTACCATAACCTTATAAATTTGATGCCTTAATTTGAATTTCCCTCAAATCAAAGCTTAATACAAGGGTTTAGGAACACATACAGGGGATCTCAAGAAGCAGGAGTGAAGGACTGGGAGAGAAAGACTGGGGAGGAGGAAAAGACAAAATAAGTTTTTTGTTTTTTTTTTTTTACGTCACTACTACTGGCAATGGGTGATAAATTCTGTCTCCTAGGAGGGTGGGAGGCTGGTGCATTCATTCATCAGCCACCATGCCCTGTTGATCAGGAGCTATCCTGAGGGCTGGGAGTTGTTAATGCCCCTGCACTTCTGGGCTGAACTTACCTACACAGGTCAAGCAGATTGTGGCAACATTGGACAAAGTCCTGGGACAGAATGCTGAAAGATGGGAGCTACTTGCTGAAAGATGGGAAGCTGATAGTACAAGGTGATTCTGAGCTGGCCTGGAAATATCCATCACAGCTGCAGCTGAAACAAGGTGGAGGTCAACAGGACGTGATGAAGGTGCTACAGCAGATA
Organism: Cheracebus regulus; assembly: GCA_963574635.1. Lineage (NCBI taxonomy): Eukaryota > Metazoa > Chordata > Mammalia > Primates > Pitheciidae > Cheracebus > Cheracebus regulus. The sequence continues at coordinate 18,862 of CAUYQU010025250.1, forward strand.
GCTCCTACCATAACAGATGGCCCCATTTTACACATGAGTGAACCAGTATCTCTGACCCTGAGCTTGGGGTCTTATGTAGTATAGTAGATTCTAAGTGCCCATAGGGTGAGGATCATGTCTCCTTAGTCTCTGCAGCTTCAGTGACTAGCAAAACCCTGGCACATTCTGGGTCCTTAGAAGACGATAGCTGAATAAATGAAAGAGTTGCCAGAGTGGTAATCTGAGGCTCTGTAGGGTTGATTCTTACCTCAAACATTTATCCAACTTATGCTAAGCAACCTAGGAATCTTGTAGCCAATCAGGAAAGGCAGATAGTAAATAAGTGTGTTTTAAAAATCTTATGAGTGTTTTAAAATTAGAACTCTGTATTATAGGAACATGCAGTGGGAGGGCTCATCTAGTTTGTGGTTCAGGAAGGCCTTTTTGAGGAGATGAAGTTTAAGCCAATACTTGAAGAATAAATAAATCATGGAGGATGGGTGGCAGGAGGAAAAGCACATTGAGAATGCCTGGCGGGGAGGAGAGTTTGTAGAGCTAAGAAGAGATCAGTAGAGCTGTAGTGTGGTGGGGAGGGCCTGGTTGTGATAACTAAAGCTGGAGAAGTAGATGGGGCTAGATGATGGAGGACTTCTTTGTAAGCGAAGTTAGAAAAGAGCATTCCAGCTGTGATAAGAAAAAGGTATTGGAGAGGAGTGAGAGCGGAAGTAGGAAGATCAGTTAGGAGATGGTAGCTGATGTCCAGAGGAAAGATGATGGCAGCTTAGTTTCATGTCTAGGGGTGGGGAGGATTGGAGAAGTTGGTGAATTCTAGAGATATGTATGGAGTTGAGTGGTTATGAACTGTGATCCACTGGAAGGAGAAGAGACAGTAATGTCTAGGATTCTGGCTGGAGCAAACAGGTGGTAAATGGTGGTGTCATTCCCTGCAATAGGGAGTATAAAAGGACAAGGTTGGCAGTGGAAGGTGGTAGGATTCACTGTAATCATGATGAACTTGAGAGGCCTATGGATCAGTGGCCAATACACAGACTTGAGGGTTAAGGGTTAGGACTAGAGTTAGGCAAGCAGGCACACAGGGACCAACATTTAAGGAGGCACTCGCTCTCAGGGTCCTGTAAGCACAGGATTACCAGGTGAGAATGAGTGTCTCCCTCTATCTTGTACCCTAGGGGCCTTGCTTACCTCACTGTCGTCCCAGCCCCATAGGAGGCACAGAAGAGAGGTTCTGGTTGGAATTATAAGTTGGGACGTTAGCAGCATCAGTCATGGAGTGGACATTTGCCATTGTTTAGCTTCCCAGCATTGATTTCTACTTCCTAACAACACTCAGTTTCACTGGGGAAGTTTCATTAGCTTACTCCATTGTGTGTCTTGGTGGGACATTGTGTGGGAAATAGGTGCCTGCCTCCCACAATAGAAACCTGAGAGGGCCCTTGAAGGACACACTGAATATCAGAGCTTGAATATAAAGTCAATTGTTGTACTCAGTGTAAATTTTGATATAATGGTTCTAGCTATACAGTTAAGCAAGACATTCAGAGAAGGAAATGAACAACTATAGGTGATTTCAGTTTGCTGGCCACCATTCCGTCTTCTGGTCTCCCTATTACCATTTTTCATGCAATATTTCAATATATTTTTCAATAGGAGAAAATATCACCCTTTTCTCTCTCTCTCTCTTTTTTTTTTTTTTTTGAGATGAAGTCTTGCTCTGTTGCCCAGGCTGGAGTGCAGTGGTGTGATCTCAGCTCACTGCAGTGTCCACCTCCTGATTCTCCTGCCTTGGCCTCATGAGTAGCTGGGATTACAGACACGTGTCACCATGCCCAGCTAATTTCTGTATTTTTAGTAGAGATGGGGTTTCACCATGTTGGTCAGGCTAGTCTTGAACTCCTGACCTCATGATCAGCCCACCTCAGCTTCCCAAAGTCCTGGGATTACAGGTGTGAGCCACTGTGCCCGGCTAATATCACCCTTTTCTAAGAGTGTGATGTGTGAGGATTTGAGGTCTGTACCCACTGCAGCAATGTTTCTTACTCCCTGTGGAGCCCCTGAAGATATTTTTAGACTGGGGTTAGGGTAAACTGGAGGCATACAGAGCAGTTGGAGGAGGAGGACATGTACAGCTTTGGAATAAGACAGACATCATATGAGGCAGACCAGAGACAATGAAATAAATTGCATCTTTGGTGACATTGTTGGAAACATCTGGATCAAGTCCACTGAAAAGAATTGTCTTAGTAAGTTAGAGGTTATGCTGCTATATCAGACTTCTCAATAAAGGGACTTAAATAACATAGAAGTTCATTTCTCTCTTAACAGTCCAGAAGTCTGCCCTCTGCAACACATGGCTTGCCATCTCTAGGTTCACAGTGATTGCCCCAGCTGACCCATTTCTCAGCTGATGGGAAGAGCAAAAGAAGAATTGGAAAGCTATTAGCTTCTCTTTTAAGACAGTGGCTTGAGAATTGTACTTACTTCTTTTATTTACATTCCACAGCATGGTCACACCTAGATGCAAGGGAGGCTGGAAAAGGTACACTCTGGAGGGTGTATGAAAGAGATGAGTACAAGCTTGGGTCATTTGGAGACATGGTGATCTATTACAAAAGGAAAGAAAAGGAGACAAGGTTTTGAGGGTATTTATCAGTTTTTGTCAAACCAGTTATTTTGTTTTTCTTCCTTCAAGCCAATTGGAGTTTGGGTTTCTGTTCTTTGTAACGAAAATTCCCCCAATATAAGACGGATTTGTCACTGAGCGTTTGCTCTTCCCATCATACGGCCTCTCTGTCATCTTTAAGGGACAGTTCAATGCTGTGCTTATTTGAATGCAATCAAATTTAATTAGTTAAGGAAAAAAGAGGGAAGGAAATAGCCTGAGATTATACTACATGCCAGCTACTGTTCTACAATGTTTATATATGGGATATCCTTTAATCCTCAACATAACTCTTTGCTTTCTTTATCTCTGGGTTGCAGGTGAGGTAAATGAGGTGGAGAAGTGTAACAGGTGGTACAATAGTTACTAGAACTGTGATTCCATCCCTGTCTGTCTGATTTTATAGCCCCTGCTTTGTGTACTCCATCCCCACTGTGTCATTGTGTATTGAGGTGCATGATGGTGTCAGAATTAATGGGGACAGGGAGGGAGAGATTGGCAGTAGGAAGATAATGGTAAGAGCACAGGGGGCAATAGGACCAGGTGTCACACATGTGTGTGTATGGGTATGTCTCTGTGTGCTCATCCACAGAGATGAGGAGGCAGTCAGGAGCAAGACAGGTGCTGATAGGACTGGTGAGAAATCAGCCCACAGTCATCACTATCCCAAGGCCCCTTCTTTGTCAGTGGCACTCTCAACTTCTCCTTGACAGGCATTTACTTATTGATTGGGTGTTTATTTGAATGAGGTGGACTGCGGACCTGGAGGCTTCTTTGCTCTGACATGCTTGGGGAGGCTGGTTGCAGAAGGGCTGCAATACCCAGAAGTCTGGGATTTAGTGCAGAAAGTCATTTAGTGGCCCATCCTGGCTGAAAGCGCCCTTCGGAAGCTGCTACATAAGCAGAGGAAGCGGCAGCTGGAAGTGCAGGGCAGTGAGCAGGGGCGGAAGAAGGGTGGGGAGGCAGTTTGTTAGTGAGATGAACTTCCAGGAAGGAAAGCCTGCCCTCTACCACCCTGCTGGATTAGGGCTGCTTCAGGACGTCTCATTCCTGAGAAAGCCCTCTCACAAGAATTCCATTGTCCGATCTTCAGGAATGCAAGGAAACTTGTTCCTTAGCGGGCACAATGAGGACACCAGCAGCCAAGGGAGGAAGTGGGGAGTCCTTGAATTCTCTAAGAACCTACCGCAGACTGCCTTTTGGCAAGCGTTCAGGGGGTGGTGCTCTGGGAAGAGCTCCTGATGGAGGAGCCTGGCCTGGGAACAGTGGTGAAGCAGAGAAGTCAGCCTTATGACCTCGCCTAACCCTGTCTCCTTGCAACCTGGCTTATAACCGGGAGTAGTCTCCAGCCTTCCTTCTACCCACAGCCAGTGTGCCTTCTTCTGAGCGAGGCAAAATGTCTCACCATCCCAGAAGAAACAGCCCACTTTCACTGTCCCAGATTCGCTGTCATGCCCTTTCTTTCTGCACATGTCTGCTCATCCTTCAAAGGCCCAATCAAATGTCACTCTTTCGGGAAGCTTACTTTCTGCTGAGCTCATATTACTTTTACCTGCATATCTTCACACCTAGCGTATCGTCATACATTTTGTAGGTGCCCAGTAAATATATGTTGGTAAAACAAATAGTCCTGATGTACTTTAATGTTGTTATTGTGAATAAAAGTCATACATTAAATAAACAAATAGGATAGCCCTGTATATGTTTATGGATGGAATTCACAAGACCTTTCGTCGAACTTTGTATTTTATTTTTTTGGTTCATGGTGTATGGTTAACCTGCATTCAAGTGACATGGTAAATGAATCACACATCACACAGTCATTTCTGACTGTGTGTTCTTCAGCATGGCAACTCTCTTATTTCCATCTCTAAATTAGAATTTGGAAACAGATGATGCTAAAGCTTCTTCTAGCTGAAAAATTTTATGTTCCATGTCTGAAATATTTAAAATTTGACCTCCTAGAAACATTTGCATTTTAAAGGGTTCACTTAATTAGAGGCAAGAAGCCTTAGGGATGGGACTTTAATGGAGGATGACATAGCAAGCAGAGTTCCAAGGGCAAAGATTCACGGAACTTTCTCCAGAATGATGAGGCGAAGACCTTCTATTCAGCTTCCTTGGAGAATCCTTATTTGACTTGGTATGAATGTACCTATCCCTTTTAAAATGTAACAAAAGAAAAGACAATGGTGACTACTTAACTGCAAATTACTAAGTGAAAGAAGCAAGTCTAAAAAGATTACACCATGAAAAATTCCAACTATATTATTTTCTAGTAAAGGCAAAACTATAGGGACAGCAAAGAGATCAGTGGTTGCCAGGGATTCAGGGAGAGGGAGGGATGATTGGGCAGAGTGCAGGATTTTAAGTACAGTGAAACTACTCTGTATAGTATCATAATGGTGAGTACACATAGTTATACATTTATCCAAGACCATAGGATGCACAACACTAACTGCACCTTAATGTAAACTACAGATTTTAGTTAATAGTCATGTGTCAATATTAGCTCGCCAATCGTAACAAACGCTCTACAGTAATGCAAGATGCTAATAATATGGCAAATTATGTGTGAAAGGAAAGAGGTCTGCAATAATTCTTTGTAGTTTTTGCTTTATTTTTCACCAAACCTAAAACTTCTCAAAAAGTAAAGTCTATTAATAAAAAATGAACCACACATCTTCTTAATCATAACTAACATTTATATAGCACTTACCACATACCATTTACTGTTCTAAGCACTTTGCACATATTAACTCATTGGAAAAATTCTCACATAAAACTTGTGAACTATGTAGTATTGTTAATCTCATTTGATAGAGGAGAAAATGGAAGCACAGTGAGGTTAAGTGAGTTTGCACCATGCTATATTACACTGTTTTATTCTGTACCACACCATATGCCATATGTGTATTTTATATGCCCAGGTGTCACCTCTTCCAGGAAGCCTTTCAGACCTGCCACAGGCAGGGGTAGGTGACACCTCTCTATGCTTTTATAACATCCTGGCCCAACTCTGTAGACATATCCCATTTAGCATCTATTTGTTGAATGTGTATTAGGGATTTCTAAAGAAGTGTTTGGCACGTATCTTGTTGAATCCCAGAGAAGCTAAGAACGTCCACTAAACTGATAACCCATAACTGTTCACAAAAAGGCAGCAGGGGAGTGAGTTTGCTGTGGCATACTGTGTGCACACTTATGCCATCTCCTGGTCACCTCTGTTTCCTTCTCTGATGCTATTAGACCTCCTCTTTGATCACTTCTGCATCAGTGCTTGGTCCCAATGTCAAAGCCACAGCTGAAGTTTGCTGTGTCCCTACTTTTTTCTCATTTTTGGAAGTGAAAATAATGTTGGCCAAATTTCTATCCTTTCATGCTATTCTCGCTCTTTGTATTTCCTCAAAGCCCCATTTTTGGGATGGAGTTCAATACAAGCCAAAGAATGAGAACTCAATTAGAAAAATGAAGGGTTTACTTATTGTACCCCAATCCCCTATAGACAATTTTCCTGGCCAGAGAAGATAAAGGAGTGGGGTGATTCCGTTTCCCTTCACTATTTCCTAAGCATGACACCATGGGTCCCAATGAGCAGGCCAGCTTCATATTCTCAATTCACTCTGATTTTTCTATTCACAATAAATGGATTGTGGAGACATGGGTAAGTGTGGTCTGAATTCTTCAACCTGAGCAAATGGGTTCCTAGGAAGAAGCTGTGCCTTGACTGGGACTCTGGAAGGTGGGTTAGGGCTGGGGTATCAGAAGGGACTGTAGGTTGCAAAGCATGGAGCCAAAGAAGATCTGAAGACTGTGCAGTGCAGAAAGTTGGAAGTGAGTGGAATGGCCAGCCCTTCACACATAAGCTGGCTCTGCCACAGTCGTGTCTCAGCCTACTCATTCCTCATTCTGTGGGGCCCAGTTACCTTGAGCTCCCTTTGTGCCCCTTTCTCCCTGCTCTCCCTTCCCTTGGATAACTCAGCTTCTATCCAGTCTCAGCTGAAAGGCCAAGGTCTCCAAAGATCCTCTTCAAATTCCTATTACAGGTTAGAATGCTGGCTATTTTCCTCGTAGAGTCCTGCCTTCCCTTAGCAATGCACTTGTTACACATGGTAGTCATGAGCATAAGCCATGGTTTGACTTCCCTACTAGTTTATAAGCTGCATAAAGGAGAGAGAATTGCTCTGTCTTGCTTACCATTTTATCCCTCACTGCAGTGCCTGAGATAGGAGAAGCGCTCATTAAATATTTGTTGAATAAACAAATGAACTCTAGAGCACCACTCTAAAGTGAATGTAAACAGAGATGGGCGCTCCATACAAAGTCATGGGCCAGTAGCCACTGTCACTAGGTCAGCAGCAATGGCCTATGCATTTGTTAGGTTTGATGCCCCAAAAATGTGTGTTTAATAAATGAAAGAATATTTATTTCACTGTGCTTGGAGTTTGAACCATCATACCTCCCCAAATTAAGTAAGCCTATAATGGAGTAAAACTCTTTCCTCCCCAAGAATCAGAATGGCCTCTGCTAATAAATTTTGGCAAGTGCTGGATCACAGATAAAAAATTAGAGTTTTTCCCCCTCCAAAGCCCTTCCTTGAGGATGCACTGAATCACAGTGAATGGCCAACTCAACCACTAGCAGGCCCAATAGAAAGCGGGTTGTCAGAGACTCGTATTACGTAGGCTTAATATTAGGCATCTCTGTCTCAGCCCAGTGAAAGACCTCAAGTGTCCTTGGAATTTCAGCGACCTTTCCCCATCAATGATGACATTGTTCTCCAGGCTCCATGGCTTAAATCATAGGAAATGCAACACACTCCTCATCACTATTGCCCACCACATCTGGGATGGGGTCCGGGAGCCTGGGAATACTGAGTTCCAGACACCAAAATGTTACATTTCCCTTGCATAAACTTCCCAGGCTTTGGGAGCTCCTCAGTGGTTTTTGTTGTTGTTGTTTTTTATATCTCTACAATCTTCCCAGTGGTCTTAGCTGAGAATTAGGAGGCAATTGTGCAAGTTCTAGGAGCCTAGCAGGTCTTAAACCTGTCATCAGTGTGCTCCTCTGATCCAACAGGGCGAAGCTGCAGAAGACAAAATCACCTAGAAGTTAGGCAGTATTAGTAGGATCTGAAGCCCATATATATCATTTTCATTTGGGGAAATCACAAGGACACTAATGGGTTGTTGGCATGTTTGTTTCTAAATCTTCTTTATGCCTTTAAGAGTTTGCTATTGGTTTGCTTTCATTTTACAGATGACGGGGGTATGGTTCAGAACACACAGCAATGAAATGGATTGCTGGGATTCAAATACAGGTCTGCCTGATTTCAAACAACAGAGTGAGTGGTGGTAGCACCTAATGAACACCTAGTTGTATTACATAAGGTACTAGGGGTCTTAGATTCTTTTTCTTGTATATTTCTCATTGCAACCCTGTGATGTAGAAACTGAAGCTAAGGCAGGCTTGTTAATTTCCTTATGGTGCAATGCAGCATTGTTACGCACAACTGGCAGCCAAAGCAGGGAAGATGAGTGACTGGGTGATACAGACCGAGGGGCCTAGTCTGTGAAAGCAAGGGTGGGCCTGATTTAAGGTGAGTCTTCCGCCTGGAGAATGGCACTTAGAATAGATGCGTGACTGCTAGCATCTTCTGAATAGATACGTGACTGCTAGCAGAAGGCTGATGGACAGCAAAGATGCTCCTGGAGGATCCAGTGGGGTCCAACAGAGAGTCTTCACTTGGCCACACTTCACTCAGGCTTCTAAAGCTTCTAGGCCTATCTGTGCTCTTCTTTGTAAAATCTACTTTTAGCAAGAATGCTACTGAGTCAGTTTTGCAAGAACTCCCTGCCCTCAGTACCTGATCCCTCTTGATATCTGGTAGGTTCCTCATCCTGCACCACCAGGTCATGACTGACCACTGTAGTCTACCTTCTGCAAGAATCCTGTTAGGTCAGTTTCGCCAGAAATCCCCCTTACCCTTAATGTTTCTGCTTAGTTATTCTCCTGCTTCCTGGCTATAAATTCCCACTTGCCCATGCTGCATTTGGAGTTGAGCCCAATGTCTCTACCCCACTGCAAAATCCCATTGCAGTGGTCCCTCTATGCCTATGGCAATGGTGCGAGATGAAGTCTGCCTTACCAATCTTTAACAAGTATCACTGAATAACTTTCCTTTAATAGGCCTTAAAGCAGCAGTTTTGAGAGTGAGCTGCTAGGAGTTGGGGTCCTAGAATGGTGGACTTCACAGGGTCTTAGAGGAGGAGCTATTTGCAATGATTACAAGAGCCAATGTGAGGTCGTGAGCCAGGCAGCTGCAGAGACATTTGGCAACGGCCCCTGGCATTGAGGAGCAAGAGGCTGAAGAGGGGTGACTCCTTCCACTCATTTCCTGAGTATTTTGCTCTTCTGGATGGTTGGTGTACATAGAGATAGGATGGATGTAAATCCTCAGTCACTTTGAAGAGCGAAGTGTCAGGTTTCTCCAAAGCTCAGTTTCCAAAAGGGAGACAAGGCTGTAAACATCTTTATATCAAGGTCTACTTTGCTCCTGTGACATTCATGCTGCCTGTGGTATGTAGTCAGGAAGCTCAGATGTGGGTGGTGGTGCCTTCCACTGTGGCTTTCTCTGGATTCAGTGGAAGGTAAAGACAGAGTTGGTCTATGAGCACATTTTCTTTTTCATCTAGGCTCTGCCTTTACCCAAGTAGCCCCAGCTTCCTGCAGCACAGATCTGGGATATAAGAGAGCTGGCCTTATTTCATTTTTTAAGTTCATGAACTTTAGAGGAAGGAAGTTGAAAAAAATGGTCTCATTACCTCAGGAATGAAGGCTCAAACCTCTTTTAATGCCAAATGTTGGCATGGCCTTGCTTGTTATAGCCACAAATAATCCTGGTGGAAAATTGCAACAGAGTGGCAAGGCACAAACAGGATGACTTCTTGGGGTGAAGCAGGTGGGGTGGAGGAAGCAAAGTTCAGTAAAGGGTCAGCCTAAATTGGAGAAGATCCTGAAGTTGAAGCTTGCACATTTCAACTATGGCTAGCCATTCATACAGATTGGCCATGGGAGGGCCGAATCTACCATTGACTCTTCCAGACACTAGGATACTGGGAAGAGCTTGGGTCTGGATGCAGATGGGTCTGATTCAAATTCCAAAGTAGCTACTTATTAAAAGCTCCGTGAGAGTTTACAAGTTTCCCAAACCTCTTGTGCTTCAGTTTCCATGTCTGTAAAATGCAGAAGCTATTTACCTTGCAGGATTGCTAAAGGGATTAGAGGAGAACATAAGAAAGATGTTGGGTGCTGGGTCTATAAAGGAAAATGTGGTACAAGCAATGTTCTCTAATAAAATATCTCCTTGCCTAACCTAGGGCAGCAGTTCTCACGGTTTAATTGTTAACTGACCAGAAGGCTGACCGTGGTGCTGGAATCTCCCTCCTCTGCAGAGGGTTGTTGGAGGAGTGCTGAACATCAGGGCCTAAAGATCATTGTTTGCCAAACTTCTCTGATGATGAGAATCTCCTGAGGGTATTTGTTAAATATTACGAGTTTCTGGCTTCATCCCAGATGCATTGAATAAGAAACTCTAGGAAAGGGCCAGGAACCTGTGTTTTTAATAAGAGACCCTGACAATTCCTAACATCAGAGAACTTGGGGAAACACAGTTATTGCTTACTGCATTTCTGAATGATTGGTGATAGCAAGCTAGTTTTTGTCTCTGTAAGATTAAAATACATATTTACTACACAGATGACCTCCAAGACTCAGATTTATTAAATTTCTTAAACCTTATACTTGAGTGATATTTAGGGGAAGAGTACATCACGTCTTTAGGGGAAAGACACTCTGTCATTGCTCCCTGCCTTTGCCATTGCTGTTCTCCCTGCTTGAAATTCTCTCCCTGGCTCATCTACCTGGCAAAACTTGCTCCTTCTTCAACAGCTGGATCAAGACATTTCCTCTGCAAACCTTTCATGACTCTCGCAGGCTGCATCAGGTGCTTCTTCCTCTATGTTCCCTTTGTGACTTTGTGATATGAGAAGTGATTATAAGATGAACCATTTCATATTATGTGTTTGTTTTTGTGTTTCTTTCCACACTAGCTTATGTGTATAGGGGTCAAAAAGAGTCACAGTACCTATATTTGAATCTTATGAGTCAGGTCAAGCAAAACACTTGAATAGGGAGTTGAAAGAGTAAGAGTTGTCCAGAGTGAAAAAGGTGATTCCCAGTGAACAGCAGGTGCAAAAGTGTGGATGTAAAAGAAAAACACAGGGTTTTTTTCCTATCTTGAACCATTTTTAATGAGAAAATCTTTTTTATTTTTTTTTGAGATGGGATCTTACCCTATCACCCAGGCTAGAGAGCAGTGGCATAATTATAGCTCACTGCAGCCTCAACCTCCTGGGCTCAAGCAATCCTCCCACCTCAGTCTCTGAAATAGCTGAGACGACCGATGTGTGTCACCATGACTAGCTATTTTTTATTTTTTTGTGGAGAAGGGGTTTCATTATGTTGCCCAGGCTGGTCTCGAACTCCTGGGCTCCAGCAGTCCTCTTGCCTCAGCTTCTCAAAATGCTGGGATTACAAGCATGAGTCACTGCACCTGACCTGAGAAAATCATTTTTGCAATGATAATTTTTAAGTTCTTGAACATTTTTTAGTAAGGCCATGATTGGTAGTTTTTCATTAGGATTTAGTCGCAAGGGCCAGAAAAAGGACTATTACAAGGGCCAGAAAAGGGACAATTCTAATTCTGAAAATAATGTTTTTAATTGTTAAAATTAAAAAGAGCCCAAATTAGTCCTCAGATAATCCATACACTGGGTGGCTTTGCAAAGTGTAATATTACTCTGGAAGTGTGTGAAAGACTTTGGCTTCAGATATACCTGGCCAATCATGCCTTTTCTACCTCTCACTGGGTGGCCTTGAGTAAGTTACTTAGGTTCTTTATGCTTCAGGTTTCCATGTGTAAAATAGAAAGTCAATATTCTTTTCCTTTCCTTCTATCCTTCCAAAGTTGAAAGAGGAAATTAAAAAATAAAAATAATAAAGATTTTTAAATAACTTTGATAGGCTGGAGCACTGGACAAACACTATTTAGATAAAATTATTAAAAAGACAAATATTGGCCGGCACAGTGGCTCACGCCTGTAATCCCAGCACTTTGAGAGGCCGAGGCAGGTGGATCACAAGTTCAGGAGATTGAGACCGTCCTAGCCAACATGGTGAAACCTTGTCTCTACTAAAAATACAAAAATTAGCTGGGCATGGTGGCAGGCACCTGTGATCCCAGCTACTTAGGAGGTTGAGGGAGGAGAATGGCTTGAACCTGGAAGGTGGAGATTGTAGTGAGCTGAAATCACGTCACTGCACTCCAGCTTGGTGACTAAGCGAGACTCCATCTCAAAAATAAAAAGATAAATATGAAGTCCAGAATTCACATACATAATAGAAATACTGGCATGAAATGAATTAATTTGGTAGCAGCTCATGTCAGAAGCACTCTCCAAAATTATTAGAAATTAAGTTAAATCAGCTCTAATGGGTTAATGGGACACTAAAAATGTACTTTTTCCTCTGGTATTATAACTAGGTTGGTAAAAAATTTGACATGTGATGTGTTATCAGGAAAAGGGGATCGGGAACCCTCATGCACTGCTTAGGGGAGTAATGCAGTCATTCTGGAGAACAGTCTGGTACTACTAAGCATGTGAAGTTTGTGTATGGCCATCACTCATCAGTCTCACTATTGGTTTGTGGCAAATTCTATAAATTAGTTCACCCAGCTTCCTTCTGCCTCAACATAGAACATGGTTTCCCACACACTAAGGGACTCAAAGGTAAAAAGCAGTATTTTCCAGATGTCTTTATTGCTCAGGGTCCATTTATTGAATTTTACTCTTTTATCCCCCGATGTGCAGGAAACTGTGTCCTAAGGTTGCACAAATGCATGCATGTGATGTCTGGAAGGTGAAAGTGATTATCTCGAGGCAGAGACCTTGCCTTTGCTGCTTCTGCTGTTTTTGCTAGTGTGCATACTCACAAAGACTTTAAATTGCTGCAATTTATTTTTTTGAAGATGTAGCAAAGGTCCTAGTGTCTATTTCTAACATGGTGGCATTGAGAAAATGGACACTGGGCATCCCTTTCACTAGTTGTGATGGCAGTAGAAGTGGTGTTGGTTTCCAAGCCCCACAGCCCTCCAGTGATGGCAGAGGCCATTGCTTCTTGGTGCACCAGTTCAGTTGTGTATTTCTGGGAGTATTCTTGGAAGCTCAGCCAAGATCTTACTTTATTTTGGCCATTTAAAAATGAATTATTTTACACAACAGGGTAACTGTAGTCAGTAATAATGTATTGTATACAGACATACCTCATTTTATTGTGCTTTGCTTTAGTATACTTTGCAGATATTGTATTTTGAACAAATTATCCAAATTATATATTTGTGGCAACCAAGTCTAATAGTTCCGTTTTTCCAATAACATGTACTCACTTCATGTCTGTATCACATTTTGGTAATTCTCAAAATATTTCACACTTGTTCATTATTATTATATCTCTTATGGTAATCTGTGCTCAGTGATTTTTGCTGTTGCTGTTGTGGTTATTTTGGGGCATGATGAACCTCATCCATATAAAATGGTGAATTTAATCAATAAATTGGTGTGTTCTGACTGCTCCCCTGACCAGGCGTTTCCCCATCTCTTTCCCTCTCCCCAGGCTGTCCTATTCCTTGAGATGCAACAATGTTAAAGTTAAGCTAATTAATAACTCTACAATGGCTTCTAAGTGTTCAAGTGAAAGGAAGGGTCACACATCTCTCACTTTAAATTAAAAGCTCAAAATGATTAAGCTTAGTAAGGAAGAAATGTCAAAAACCAAGGTGGGTCAATACCTAGGCCTCTCGTGCCAAGTAGTTAACCAAGTTTTGAATGCAAAGGAATAGTTCTTGAAGGAAATTAAAAGTGCTACCCCAGTGAACACCTAAATGATAAGAAAAAGAAACAGCCATATTGCTCATATGGAGAAGGTTTTAGTGGTCTCGATAAATGATGAAACTAGCCTCGACATTCCTTTAAGCCCAAGCCTAATCCAGAGCAAAGCCTAATTCTTTTCGCTTCTATGAGGCCTGAGAAAGGTGATGAAGCTGCAGAAGAAAAGTTGGAAGGTAGCAGAAGTTGGTTCATGAGGTTTAAAGAAAGAAGCCGTCTCCATACATAAAAGTACAAGGTGAAGCAGCAACTGCTGATGTAGAAGCTGCAGGTAGTTATATAGAAGACTTAGCTAAGATCATTGAAGAAGGTGTTTACACTAAACAACATGTTTCCAATGTAGAAGAAACAGCCTTCTGTTGGAGGAAGATGCCATCTGGGATATTCACAGATAGAGAGAAGCCACTGGCTAGCTTCAAAGTTTTAAAGGACAGGGTGATTCTCATATTAGGGGATAATACACCATCAACTTTAAGTTGAAGCCACCCATTTACCATTCTAAGAATCCTAAGGCCCCACAGAATTATGTTAAATCTACTCTGCTTGTATTCTATAAATGCAACCATAAAGCTTGGAAGATAGCACATCTGTTTACAGCATGGTTTACTGAATGTTTTAAGCTCACTATTGAGATCTGCTGCTCAGATGAAGATTCCTTTTAAAATATTCCTGCTTATTGACAATGCACCTAGTCACACAGGAGCTCTGATGGAAATGTACAAGGAGATGTGTGTTGTTGTCATGCCTGCTAACACAATATCCATTCTGCAGTTCATGGATGAAGGAGTAATTTCAACTTTCAAGTCTTATTATTTAAGAAATACATTTCATAAGGCTTTAGCTGCCATAAACAGTGATTCTTCTCATGGATCTGGGCGATGTAAATTGAAAACTTTTGGGGAGGATTTACCATTTTAGATACCATTAAGAACATGCATGATTCATGGAAGAAGGTCAAAATATCAACATTAGCAGGAGTTTTGAAGAAATTGACTCCAATCCTCCTGGATGACTTTGAGGGGTTTAAGACTTCAGTGGAGGAAGGAACTGCCAATGTAGTGCAAGAATTAAGAGAACTAGAATTAGAAGTGGAGCTGGAAGATGAGACTAAATTGCTGGACTCTCAAGATAAAACTTGAGGGTGAGGAATTGCTTCTTATGGACAAGGAAAGAAATATAATCTACTCCTGGTGAAGCTGCTATATACGTTGTTGAAGTGACAACAAAGGATTTAGAATGTTACATAAAGTTAGTTGATAAAGTAGCATCTGGATTTGAGGGGACTGGCTACAGTTTTAAGAGAAGTTTTACTGTGGGTAAAATGCTATCAAACAGCAGTGCGTGCTACACAGAAATCTTTTATTAAAGGAAGAAGCAATTGATGCAGCAAATTTCATTGTTGTCTTATTTTAAGAAATTGCCACAGACATAAAAAAGCATGAAATTGTGTCATTTGCAGCACATGAATGCAGCTGGAGGCCATTGTTCTAAGGAAGTTAACAAAGGAACAGAAAACCAAATGAGGCATGTTCTCACTTATAAGTAGAAGCTAAACAATGAGTCCTCATAGACATAAAGATGGCAACAATAGACATGGGATTTCTAGAGGAGGAGTGTGGAGAGGGAACTAAAGTTTGAAAAACTTTTGGGTACTATGCTTAGTATCTGGGTGACGGGCTCAATCATACTCCAAATCTTAGCATCATGAAATATACTCAGGTAACGAACCCTGCACACATACCCCTTGAATCTACAATAGAAGTTGAAATTATCTTAAAAGAATCTTAAAAAATGTGCTGTCCAATAGGAATACTATGCGAACTGTGTATTTTAGTTGAACTTTTCTAGCAGCCACATTTTAAAAAGCAAAAAAGAAATAGTTAAAATGAATTATAGCATTATATTTTAGTTTACTCAATATATCTAAAATGTCATCATTTCAATGTGTATAAATATAGACAATTATTAATGAAAAACAAGGAACTACCACAGCCACCTCACCTTTTAGCAACCACCATCCTAATCAGTCAACAACCATCAATGTCACGGGAAGACCCTCCACCAACAAAACTACTACCACTCGTTGAAGGCTCAGATCATTGTCAGCATTTGTTTGCAATAAAGCATTTTTAAATTAAGAGATATACATTGTTTTCTAAGATATAATGCTATTGCACTCTTAATAGACCACAGTATAATATAAACATAACTTTTATACTCACTGGGAAACCAAAAAATGTGTGACTCACTTTATTGGGATTTCATTTATTTTACAATGGTCTGGTACCAAAACTAACATCTCTGCAGTATGCCTGTGTTTCAAAAAAACAAAGACAGTACACTTCTTTTTCTTTTGAGATGGATTCTCACTCTGTCCCCCAGGCTGGAGTGCAGCGGGATGATCTCTGCTCACTGCAACCTCCGCCTCCTGGGTTCAAGTGATTCTCCTGCCTCAGCCTCCCAAATAGCTAGGACTACAGACATGGGCCACCATGCCCCACTAATTTTTATATTTTTAGTAGAGATGGGTTTTCACCATGTTGGCCAGGCTGGTCTCAAACTCCTGATCTCAAGCTATCTACCCACCTCAGCCTCCCAAAGTGCTGGAATTACAGGTGTGAACCACTGCACCCTGTCGAAGATAGTAAATTTATAATATGTCATTAAATCAAGCTAACAGACAATCTTTTTTCATGATTGGTAAATGAGATAATAGATATGTTAATTAGCTTGATTGTATACATACATCAAAACATCACATTGTACACCAAAAGTGTATATGATTATGATTTGTTGATAAAATAAAAGTAATTAAAAAATAATGAATTCTCTTCATGAGATTTTTTTTGTTTATATAAGGTTGAGGAGATTCTGACAACTTCAAATGATTAAGGGGGTGTGAATGAGGATGTCTACTACTATGCTATATGCAATAGCTGTGAGTTAGAGACTCCGGTTACCAGCATTGAGGGGATGGATTTATAAAATGAGATGGATGGACACTCAAGAATTCTATGCAACAATTAGAAGCAAGGAGTCAAATGTCTACATAGTAGCATGGACAGATCTGAATAGCACCTAATTTCAAAAAACAACGATGATGTCTATAACATAATGCCATTTATGCAATCTGAGAAACACATGCAAAAAGACAATGATATGATTGAAAATGACTTACATCCTTATTTGATCTTTCCTGCAACAGAATGAGTGACTAATTGGGGAAGAGAAACAAAAGCAGTGAAGGCATAAACAAGGAGTAAATAAAGAAGAAGCCCTTTCACATACTGTTGAGGAACTTAGGAGAATGATTTCCATAAATCTTTGCACAAAGCATGGAGGAGGGAAAGAGAACCAATGTAATATATCACAAGATAAAATACTTTTAAATGTCTCTAACACCACATCCATAATGCAATATACACTTTTTCTCTGCAATAAATAAGGAAAGACATTGACAAAAAATAATACCCATGAAGAAGGAGAGTAGGATGATGACAGGGCCATGAAATACATCACAAAAAAAGTTTTAAGACCTTGAGGATCTTCAGCCTGGAGACCAACAGAGAGGAAGGCAGGTGACCAACTCTTCTGGTTTTCCTGGAACTTTCCCAATCTTAGCACTGAAAGTCCTTTCTCCCAGCAAATCCTTTAGTCCAGGGCAAACCAGGATGGTTGGTCTACGTAGGAAGACATAATTGCTACCTTCAACTTTGTAAAGAACTTCCATACAGAAAGAGGAATTGAACTGGCTCTATGCAACTTCAGAGGGCAGATTTTAGACCACTGAAAAGACTAATGTTAGAGAAAAAAAATTGGCTCAATACACGGAGCATTTTAAATTTTATTATTTTTTTAATATATAATGGACTTAGTTTTTTTTTAAATTTTGTTCTAAGTTCTGGAATACATGTGAAGGACGTGCAGATTTGTTACATAGGTATACATGTGTCATGGTGGTTTGCTGCACCTATTAACTTGTCATCTAGGTTTTAAGCCCCATGTGCATTAGCTATTTATCCTAATGCTCTCCCTCTCATTGCTCCCTACCCCCTGACAGGCCCCAGTGTGTGTAATTCCCCGCTTTGTGTCCATGTGTTTTCATTGTTTAACTACCACTTATGAGTGAGAGCTACATGGAGCATTTTCTAATAACAAGCTATGAATCAGTGAGCAGGCTCTCTTTGTCTACAAGAATTAGTAATATTAAATATTGCAAAAATTGGAGTTTCCCAATTATAAAACAAAATAATGTAATGTTTGTGACCTGGTTTAACAGGTCCATTAAAAAAAAAAAAAGCATATCGACATACTCTCCCACTTACCATCTTCACGATGGTAGTAGATTATAAACAGAGTATGACAGTAGCTGTCATACTATTGATCACTGTCATACAATGAGTAACTGCGAGGTACATAATCTCATTAGATCTTCACCATACTACATTTAATTTATGACAAAACAAAATAACTTTCCCAAGGTCAAGCAATTAGGGATTTGAACATAGTGTTGTCTGACTCCAAAAAGTCCATGCTCTTAGCCACCATCTTTTAAGATGATTTAAAACTTTCAACCAAGATGGTAAAATTAAGTGCTACATTGTATGTTACAGACTAACAATGCTCAGAAATTCAAAGGTGAAGAATTTCAATGCAATTCATCGTACTTTCAGGGATAAATTGTGACTTGATATTGAAAATACTTGATTCTCCTAAGAAGTTTAGCAGCAGACACAATACTAAAAGTCTGTCTCTGGATGGAAAGTTCAATGACAATCGATAAGGAAAGAGCTCTGAAGAGCTTCACTGTGTGCTAACCACAGTAGCCCATGGTAGACTCTCCTACTGTTGAGCCTTGAAAAGCAGATGCAGTTTCTGTCTCTAAAGACAGAGTGGATAACTTGGGTAGTTACTACTACATTTAATAATAATAATGGCTATCTTTTTTTGGTACATATACTATGTGCTAAGCATAGTGCAAAGTGCTTTACATGCATTCAGAGCCAATCACGGGAATGTGACAGACTCTCCAGAAATATTTGATAATCAAATAATCTCATTTAGTTTTCTGCTGCACAGCCATACCTGGAGGCCCTACACAACTCTAAATGGCAGGTCCTATTATTATGCAGTCACTGAGGATCAGAAAAGAATGTTATCGCTACTGTCATTTTCTGTTTTTCCCCACTATCATTGTAAAAATGGTAAGTGGGAGAGTATATGGATATACCTTCCTTTAACAGATTTAATGAACCATGTTACATACATGATTTTCTTATATAATTGGTAAACCCCAATTTTTGCAACATTTAATATTACTAATCATTACATTTCCTCTTTTAGGTTTTTAATCTATTTCTCTTGCCAGTGGAGATAGTTTACATTTTTGCTCTGAATTTCTTTTCATTAATTTTATTCATTTTTTTGGATAGAGATATTTTAAAATTGATTTCGTCATCTATCATAGTTTCCAAAATCATGTCTGATGACAAGGATTACTCAGAGCTCTTATTTACAACAGTGATTTGTAGGCATACCTCTGGAGATCCTATCTCAGAATCTGTCTAAAGATCCATCTCATTGTATTGTGTTATAATGAGTTATTTACCATGCAGCGACTTTCTCAAGGGAAAGCACACAATGCTCAACAGTAGTTTGTTGAATGAATAAATGTATTAGATAGACTTATCCTATAAATCTTCACCAAGCAATTTGTATAGTTGTTAAAGAGGAAAGGCAAAGAAGTGAATGACACTGCTTTTGTTCAAGAATAATTTTGATTCATTCATTAATACTACTCATTCATTTACAAATTTAATCAACTACAAATGTGTCTTAATGGCATTATCTTCCTGCTAATTTTTTCTGTCTTTTTCACATGAACATGATGTAAGATTTGTCAAATGCTTGAGCAGGAGAGAGTGTTTGGCAGCATCTGTGATTTGAATCATGTATATCCCAAGATGACTTTATTTTTTAAATGCTCTAAATTTTGCTAGTAATCAGTGAATCTGTCCATAGTCTTTTAAATTCATCCTTAGTTTTCTTTTAAAACACAAACACTTTTTCCGTCTCTTATCTTGTGGCATTTTTCTAGCCCTCCAATATTTAAAAAATTCCTTAGAGTGTTTCCAATACCTCAACTCAGGGACAGACTTCACTTGACTTGGATTAGTTGAAAAACTTAAATCTTCTAGTTAAGCATTCATTCGTTCATTCATTCATTCAGTTTATTGCCTTTGTTGAGCATCTGCAATATGTCAGATTTTGTGCAAGATACTTGGGAAATGGCAAGAATAAGACGTGTTCCTTACAGTTTAGGCAGGATAACAGAATTAAACAGTTGACTACATTATAATGAAGGTAAGCTGAGGCTGCTTACAAGAGAACAGAGAAGGAGCCTTCTACATTAGCCTGGCAACAGAGAACCCTCAGGAGAGCTGATTCATTGGCTGTGGCTTAATGGATTCTCAGGTAGAGACATAAGAAAAGACATTTTAGGAAGAAGCAGAGCATTTGCCAAGCGTGCAGGCAGGGTAGGACAAAGAGGAAACTGAGGAAGAGAACTGGCAGGAATTGTGGCCCTTTCTCTCCAAGACCCAGTGCAAGATCTCTTAGGAAGCATAGTCATTAAAGAATCCTCTCCCTGTCCTCCACTTGAACTCCTCTGGTGCTGGGCAGTTCTCGGCTCACGAGGTAACCACTCAATAATAATATATTGACATAGGATGAGGAATTGTATGGAAACAATATTGTCCCACCAATCATCTGAAAGACTAAAACAGATTCCAGTGGGACTGATGGAAAAGAATGAGAAATTTTATAAAGTGGATTCTGAAGAAGCCCATATTCATTTAAGTCTTACTGCAAGCACATGCCTTGTATAATCATTTTAGTTAGTGCCGTGTGCTCCTTATCCCACTCACAAAGCCGCCTGGAAAGCTAGGATTTCTATTTATCCATGGTTGCACTGTCTGCATTCAAGAAGCTTTGCCTTTGACTCTTGGAGCAATTTTCATTTAAATAAAAATAAAAATTGAAATCAAATGCTGCATTTTGAGCTGCTCTGCTCTCTTTGCCATTTACTAATCAGCCCTTCTCATTACTTAACCTCAGAAATCAGAGCTGCTGAAACTGGTGAATAGAACTGCATACATGCTATCCATTTGTTTATTAACTTTACTTATTCTCTAATTTCCCTGTGAAACTATCCCACATATTAGTTTCATATAGTCCAGCAAAACAAGTGTTTCTCAAGGTGTGGACTCCAACACATATACATCAGAATTACTGTAAAGTTTACGCAAAATGATGATTCCCCAGACCCCACACAGACTTTCTGCATCAGAATGTCTGGAATTAATGCCCAGGTATCGGCATATCAATCTCTGGTTGATTCCTATGAATATTCACCTATTATGTGCATCTACTCTGAGTACTATGAGTACTAGTGCTTGGAGTTCAAAGTTTAATAAGACACAGTTAGTTCTAGCTCCCAAGCCACAGTCTGGTTGGTGACAAATGATCACACTCATTTTATCCAAAGTGATAAGTGTGGGGGTGAAGCACACACATTAGGTTAACAAGCATTATGTCAAGACATGATGGTGGGTCATGAAACAAGAACTTTATTGCTATTGATTAAAAACATCAAAGTTCATAAATTACTTTAAATAAAATCTACATTTAAGTCAGATTCAAGCTTTCTTATGTTATTTTAATGTATGTTTATTATGCAGACTTTCACACATACACAAAGGTAGTATGACTATAACAACAACAGTAGTAATAATAACAATAGTATAATAATAGTAGAGTGGTGTGTGATAATGTGTTGAACTCCACCCAATACATATATCAAAACTTTGTCTCCCTTGCGTTATCAATCCCTCAACACCCAATTCTGTCCAATTATTCGCCTTTTCAAATCTCAGATCACATGTCCTTTCACCATATAGGGTCCAGGATATATCACTTAGGAATGTGGACACTGTCTTAGCTAACCATAGGATTATAATCACATCTAAAGAAATTCACTATAATGCCTTGGTGCAATATTCAAATTCCCCCAATTAGCTCAAGAATGTGATGTTACTGTTGACTTATTCAAATCAGGACCTAAACAAGATCCACGCATACTGCATTTAGTTGTGTTTCTTAAGTCTCTTGGAATCAAGAATAGCCTGTCCTCCTTGCCGTCTTTCCCTGACCCCTCCCTTTTTATTATTCTTTTTTTTTTTTATTGACAAAACCATGTGTTATAGAAAGACCCACATTCTGAATTTGTCTGTTTGCCTCTTCGTGGTTTGATTTAGCTGATTTCTATATCTCTCTTATTTATAGCAAACTTTAGAAGTTCATTCTAAAGTCTTGATTTGATTTAAGAGCAAAGTCTATTTCCAAGAATATTTAATTGTCAGGGCTGTGTACTTCCTTGTTGCATCACATTAGAAAGCACATAAAGTCTGGTTGTCCCATTTTTCAGGATGCTTAATTTAATCAAGGGTTCAGATGGTGACAGTCTGGTATTTCTATTCAAAAATTTCCCTCTAACCTTTCATCAAATGGTTTCATCTATGGATAATCTTTACTTGAGTCCATTATATCATTAGGGATTGAAAAGTGACAATCTTTCTAATTCTAATTCCTTTTACATTTATTATTGACGACAAATCTTCTGTAAAGAGCCATTATGCTCACAAGCTATGAATATCTGATTACCCTCAAACATATTTCATTCCGGAAAAATAGGATACATTTTCCCCCTTTAATTGCTGATTTTCACAGAGTTTGTGCTTAGTTAAAACTAATGATGGTTGAGTATGGTGGCTCATACCTGCAATCCCAGCAGGTTGGGAGGATCGCTTGAGCCCAGGAGTTTGAAACGAGCCTGGGCAACAGAAACCCCATCTCTACAAATAATACGAAGTTATCTGGGTGTGGTGGTGGTGCATGCCTGTAGTCTCAGCTACTGGGAAGGGTGAGGCAGGAAGATCACTCGAGCGTCGGAGGATCACACAACTTCACTCCAGCCTGGGCAATAGAGCGAGGCTGTCTTAAAAATAAGAATCAAAAAAGAACAACAACAATAGAACTAAAACTAATGGTAAACACTGAGAACATGGAGGTTATTTTGTTTTCCTGTCGTCATTATGAGTGCATGGGTCTTATATACAGTGTTTCAGTACATTGCAGTCATCATGATTTTGGCCCTGAGTGCTTTTATTACACCCTTGCTAGTCTTTGATAACTTCCCCATCTTCTGGTAAAAGAAGTCCCTGGAACTTTCTTGCTCCAGACCTTAATCATCATCCAGTTGTGGAGAAGTTCCTGTTTCTTTTGAACAGGAATAGCATTTATAAGTCACAATTTGGGTCCTAGTTATGCTCATTGCCAAGGGGTTGTAATTGCTTTTAGGCCCTTTTGGTGGGCAGAGTTAGAAAATATCTGTTTTTAAAAATTCATGAGTTTAAACTAAGAATTTTCAACTCAAATATAGCTATATATGGTTTAACTTAAGTTTATTGAATTTATATTTGGATCTCTTTTCTCCCATACTGAAAATATTGGTTCTTGATAAAATTAGCATAAGTATTTATTTGTTACGCTCATAATATATTCTTATTCTCTTTTCACTCTCACTTACTTGCATTCCAAAATAATTTCTTAACTGGGACTCGAAAGGGGAAAGTTCCAGCTGCCATAATGCTTGCTAATATTTGTCAGGTGCATATTAAGCGATGGGAAAATTTTAACTGGCCCATGTTTAAGTTGTTAAGTCATTTAATCCTCACACAAATCTTCAGAGATGGGTACTGTTATTATTCCCATGTTAGAATTGAGGAAACCAATTAACCAAGAGGTTTAATAAGCTGCTCAAGATTACACAAATAGTGAGTGGTAGAGCTGGACTCTGGATAGACCAATCAGGCTGTAGAGTTTCTACTCTCAACCATGAAGAAACAGTGCCTATATGAAGCCATCTGCTCTAGGTTATAGAAAAAGAGGTTGAGAAATCTAATATCCAAGGTTCTTCAGTCTACACCTACCACTTCTTTCTCCTTCAGTACCGACTAACCCTAATCCATTTTGTTCTCTATGCTCTGCTATTGAAGATTGTGCAAATTTAATAAGTACTTTCAGATCTACTTGTAATCATTCATTCAGTAAACCAATTACTCTGAAGACAATCTAATTTATATGTAGGCTAAAGTAGAAAGAAGGTCTATTTTTGTTGTATTTTTAGGAAACAAAAGTATTAAATATAAATTTTGTTTTTGAGAACAAGCTCGTGTTCCAGCACAAAACGATTCCACAACTGTATCAATCTCCTCTGATTTCATTAACTCTTAGAATTGAGTCTGGGTGGTTTAGGGGAAAGTGCATAGAAGACTTGGGCCCTCATCATTTTAGTTTTCATTTATGACAAATTGGAGGAAGCCCATAAGAGGCTCTGACCACAGGAGTGCATTGGGGTCGGAAGATTCTGAGCCCAAGCTGTAGAGCAAGAGTATTTACTCAAAACTTGAGGCAGCATAGCTTAAGTGATACTGAGACTATCCAGGGTAGCCAATATATTAGCCAAGAAAGAAGAATGAAGCACTAACGCATCCTGTTAAGGCAAAGAATGCAAAGAGAAAATAATGAGTCGGTAGAAGGATAGAATCAGGGACAAGTGTCGGATAAGAACAATTCTGAACTATGGTGGTGGATGAAAGAGAGAAGTGTTCTGGAGTCTCATTTACATGATGCTTAGTGTGGATTTCCCAGTGGCTATGGCAGTTTAAAGCCTTGCTGCACTACCTCTGTTTCATCTCAGGGTGACCGAATCTCCATTTTATCAAGATTGTGGGAGATTGAGGGACACATTAGAGTTTGAGGAGCACAGATCTAATTGCAACTGTGTGATTCAGGGAAGTCCATTTCCCATTGTGGGCCTTCAAATCCTCATTTGTAAAATGTGCGGCACACACATAAGTGTTGAAAGTACTTCTTAACATTGGAATCTCTCTTGGACTGTGCTACTGTTTCTCTTTCCTCCCTAGCACCAGGATAGAGCACAGTATGAAGGAGCCAAAGCATTTGGGTCCAGCCATGTTGGCAGAGCTCTCTGAGCTGCCTTAGGTCACAAAGGCAAGGCCAGCCTTGCCCAGGTGGCCCACAAGCTGGGCTGAGCCACATGGAAGACACCTCTCCATTGAGAGAGATAAAATGCTTCCTGGTCAGCTATCTAGGGGCTAAGTGACACAACCCAGAGGTGTGGGGAGTTAGCTCCCTACTGGGTGACCTTGACGAATGGGAAAAAAGAGACCAGGATGAGCAAGGCAGATGCATTTCTCTCCTATCTCCCTTCTGTGTAGTAGTGAGTTGTGTTGTCTGCTTGAAAATCTTCTGGAAAGTCACATCTACTGAAGAACTGAATAAACCTTTGTAGAATGAGCATCTCTTTGCAGCTCATCATGAAGTGCTGCATCACAACTATGCACACCTCAGGTTAATCCAAACATTTCTCCCTCACTTCTGCTTTCTTCCTCACACTGGCCTTGCCTGGCTTGCACCTCCAAAATAAATTATCAGAATTTCTGTTCTTAACTCAGACCATTTTCTAGGTCAAAGTCTAAATCAAATGTCAAATACACCATGTTGTTTAATTGGGGGAAATACTGTCATCCCATTTGATAGAATATACACAAATGATGAACATGAGTTGTCCAAGACCACGTGATCAGCAAGTGCCAGAGCAGGATCCTTATCCTAAGTCTATTGGCTCCGAATCCGTGTACTTCTTTACTCAGATATAAATCTGAGATTTATGGAGCATCAGTTAACATGATAGTTTTCCCACTCAATCCTTACAACCACCCCAGAGGATAGGGATTATTACCCTCAACTTACAAACGAAGTAACTAAGGCTCAGTAAGTTATCAAATTTGCCAAAGATCACACAGAAATTAAGTGGTAGAACTCAGCCCATTCAGAGGTCTGCATCATTATACAGCAGTTAACAAATCATTTATGATACCCGTGAGCCTGTGCAAGGGTTCTGTCTGCATGTTACTGTGACTTGCTCACAACCAAGCCTGATTAAGTGATACAAAAATCACGGTGGCAGAAAGCATTCCAACACACAAATCTTAGAAGAAAGGCTCAAGGTAACTTTTAAACAAGTTTTATTGTGGCTGTTACTCTCATTTCATCAAAATGTTTTCTATGGAGTTCTTCATGGTAACAGCCTATAGCAGTCTCAAATTGTCCCCACCCTCACTTCTACCCCACTTAAAAAGATAAACAACTGAAATTGCCAAAATACAATAGATTGGCTCCATGGAATATATTTTGATATCATGACTTCATATAAATACCAATCTCTCTGCACAGTCTTCCCTACCCACCCCTGTCCCTGATCCCCTCTTTGTGGATGGTATAGAATTATCCCAACAATCGCTGGCTTTTCCTTTTTGTCTCTTCTTTAGCCACATCATTTGTGGGGGAAAAATATAGGAGGAAACAATCTCCACACCAGCTGGAGTGCTTGAAAATCTGCAGGTTTTGAAGTTTGGCCTAGGCTGGAAGAAAAATAAGAGGAAAATGACTTTGAAATGGCTTCAGAATACTTCATGAGAGCCACACCTCTGTCATGGTGGACCTGTGGAATAATTCCTTGCAGCCAACAGCTGCAAATGAAACTGAAGCCACGGCAGATGGTAGGAGGCCATGCTGGTAGTCCCCTCACACTGACCACAAAAGTCCCCTTCTTATGCAGGTTGATGGGGAACTGTATGTCAGCCTTTTTATTTGGGCTTTCCTCCATCTTTGTACTCAGCCTTATTGCCTGGACCAGCCCCCTATTTATTTTCCCTGCTTCCAGGATGGCCCCTCAAATCTGATCATTTCATAAAATCCATTAACATTCCTTCAGGGTAAAATCTAAATGCCTGAGTATCTCATAAAAGGCTAGCACTAACTGACTCCTGCCTCGTTTTGCAGCCTCCCTCAGTTTGCTTTATATTTTAGAAACATCAGGTATGTACAGATTAGAAGAAGTTCAGCTGCAATAACAAACATAAGTTCAGTGGGTTATGTCTTGCTTATGATTACATGTTCACTGGGTGTTGGCTGGGGCCCCTGCTCCATGTATCTTTCATTCATGTACCCAAGGTAGCAGGATCTCTACCTGCTACTCTTGTGCTGTTCAACACAGTAGCTCCCAGAAACATATTGAAACAGGGCTAGTCCAAGCTGAGATGCTCGGTAAGTGTAAACTCCACACAGCATCTCACAGTGACTTAGTACAAAAAATAGCTCATTGATAATTTGTATATTGGTTACTTACTGAAATATTTTGAATATATTGGGTTAATATATTTTATATATTATTAAATTAATTTCAAACATTTCCCTTTACTTTTTATTTTAATATTACTACTGGGAAATTTCAAATTATACGTATGGATTACGTTATATTTCCACTGGACAGTGCTAGCTTCTCTAGGCACATACTGGGTGGGTACTGACTCTAAAAGTCTTCCTTACAGAAATGACAGCTGTTACTTCTATTCACATTTCATCAGGCAATGCCAGTCTCAGGCCCCACCTTACTTTAAAACAGCCAAATAGTGCTGTCTTAACATGTGCTTGAAAGTGGAGGAGGTAAGGAATATTCATGACCATCCCTAGTTATTACCCGTTAACTCTTAGTGGCTTTCTGAATAGGACATGGATGACTTTGACAGGCTATTGTTTTTGGCTAAAAGGTCCTCCTTTCCCACATACATTTGGCCAACTCCTATTCCTCTTTTAGGAGGTGGCTCAAATGTAACTTTTACTGAAAAGTTCTCCTGTACCCCATCTACCCACCACCCCACCAACACACATACATTGTGAGGGGTTGGTCATGGTATTCTCGCTGAATAGGACCTTGAACACTTCATCTAGTTCCTGAGGCTTTAAACTGCCACAGCTACCTTGGAAATCCACACTAGGTATCATGCAGATTAGACTTGGCAGCACACTTCCTTTTTTCATCCACCACCTTAGTTCAGAATTGTGCTCCTTTTCCAGCATGTGCTCCTTAGCAATGTGTTTCTGCATCCATTGCCATGACGAGCTCCCTGCTTCACCCACTGCTGTATCCTCAGCACCTCTCACAGCCTGGCAAGGGAAGGCGCTCAGAAGATACTGAATGACCAAGTGGAGGGATGCACTGTAGAGCACTGTTACTCCTTTTCCATTTCTGTGTCCCGTGTGAACCTCACGGCAGCCATGTGAGGGAGGTTCTACGAGGTTTATCCTTTCTAGTTGACAGATGAGAAAACAGGATCCAAGTGGTGCAGAGATTGGTCTAAGTCACAGAGAAAGTAAATTGTAAAAGCAGGAGCAGAACACAGGCTGCTTGACTTCTGGTCCAGTTCTCTTTGCTCAAATTGCCTCTTATTTCTCAGGTTATTCTTGAAATGGCAGATGTGGATTCTATTTAATGAAACAAAAATAATGATTTTTTTTTTGTAGGGGGAGGAGGTAGAGACAGTCTCACTCTCACTGTCATGCAGGCTGGAGTACAGTGGCACAATCATGGCTCACTGTAGCCTCAACCTCCTGGGCTCAATTGATTCTTCCACCTTGGCCTCATTGAATAGCTGGAACTATAGGTGCACACCACCATGTCTGGCTAATTTTTAAAGTGTTTTGTAGAGACAAGGTCTCACTATATTGCGAAAACTGGTCTTGAACTCCTGACCTCAAGTGATCTTCCAAATGCCTGAGCTTTTCCAGGCCAGGCATGGTGGGTGACGCCTATAATCTCAGCACGTCAGAAGCCAAGGTGTTGGGATTACAGGCATCACACCATACCCAGCCTAAAAATCCTTT
This sequence comes from Cheracebus regulus, assembly GCA_963574635.1. NCBI lineage: Eukaryota > Metazoa > Chordata > Mammalia > Primates > Pitheciidae > Cheracebus > Cheracebus regulus. The sequence continues at coordinate 47,395 of CAUYQU010025250.1, forward strand.
CCATGCCCTTTACATTCTTAACATTTTCATTCCCAGCACTTCTCCATCCATTCACCCATTTATTTCACAAATATTTATTGAACACTTCCTATGAGCCTCGATGGACTGTTTTCTGGAACAAAGGCTCTTGAGTCAGAATAGATCAAGAAGCTCTCCCAGTTACTAGCTGTAAGGTCATGGTGAATTTGACCATTCTTTGTCTTTTCTCAGTAAAATGGGAATTCTAATGATTCTTTGTTCACTGGGCTATGTTGAGAATTTCCTATGTTCTACTGCTGCTGTAACAAATAACACAGACTTAGTACCTTACAAATAACACTCATGTATTATGTCACAGCTCTGTGGGTTAGCTGTGTCTCTGCCCAGGCTTTACAAGGCTCAAATTGAGGTGTCAGTAGCCCTGTGCCCCATTTTGGAGGCTCTGGGGATGAATCTACCTCCAGGCTCATTTAAGTTGTTGACAGAATTTAGTTCCTTGTGGGTATAGGGTTGAAGCTGCTGTTTCCTTTCTGACTGTTGGCCAGGAGTTGTTCTCAGCCTCTAGGGGCCACTTGCGTTCCTTGGCTTGTGGCCTCTTCCTCCATCTTCAAAGCCAGCAGCATGTCAAGTGCTTCCCACACTTCAACTTTCTCTGGCTTCCCCCTCTGCCTCATCTCTCCTACCTCCAGTTGGAGAAAGTTCTCTACTTTCAAAGTCTAATGTAATCAGTTCAAGTCCATCCAGATAATCCCCTGCCTCAAAATCTTTAACTTAATCCCAACTATAAAGTCTTTTTTGCCATCTAAAGTAATATTTACAGGTTCTAGGGATCAAGATATGAACATCTTTAGGGGCCATTATTCTGCCTGCCATAAAGATTAAATGAAACAATGCATGTAATACACTTGGTAACATGCCTGGGCATATTGTAATTACTCAATACATGTTAGGTATTATGATTGCTATTGTTGTACTGTTATTAATTTTATCATTGGTAAGGCAGGGAAGGGAGTGTTACCCTACATTATGAATAAGGAAATAGAAAGGCAGAGATGTGACATAACTAGTTCGCTCTGATGGTACGGTGCATCACTGAGTGTTCATCTTTGCATTCCCAGTGCCTAGCATGATACCTGCTAAACAATAGGAATCACTACTTTTGAGCACTTGCTGTGTTTCAGATGCTTTGCAAAAGTGTTTTCTTCACTGGCATAACAATGCTGGAAGGCAGGAATTCTTAACCCATTTTGTAGTGGGGAAATGGAGGGTGAGATGTGTTAAGTAAGATCTCAAGGTCTGGAGCTCACAGGTAGTGAAATCGAGACTTGGACCCTAGTCAGTTTAATTGTAAACCCTGCCTCTTTCTGCCTCTGCATGCTGACCCTCTGGTTTATCTTACTCCAATAGGAGATACTTCTTGACCAGCCCTATCCCTTCAGCATCACTATATATTTTTTTTTGATACAGATCTGAGGTTCAAAAACAGTAGATGGCTCACTCAAGGTCATAGAGATACTTGATGGCAGAGAGGGGATTTGAACCCACGTTTAGCCTAGTTCTGATGTCCTTGCTCCTTCTACCACTGTGCTGCTCAGGACATTTGCTGAGCTGAGGCTCAGCACCTAAGTGTTAAATGAATTAACAGCCCATTCCAGCCCTATTCCTGTCTTGGTATTTCACAGGAAAAACAGCCAACAGGTGCTGTTGCTCTAGAAGACCTTATGACTTGGGACAGTAGCTGGTTTCTTGAGGGCTGAAAGTGATGGACGTTTTCCTCTGGGAATGAAAATTCTCTGAAGGGCCCACACTGCCGGTGGTCTCAGCCTGCTTTTTCTCAGGACTTGACAGTGAGTGGGTGGTTGTGGAGTTGCCCGTCATGGGTGCTGGCAAAACAATAACTCCGTTATTCTCTACTTTTTGGGATTATTTTTAAAAGGCCAACTAAAGACCAGAGGAGGAGGAGTTTGCGAGGCGGTGCAGCCCTGGTGTTACCCACGGCTTGTCATCTTTTCTGTCTTATTTCTGTTCATGGAAATTCAGTCAGGCTGAGGCCTCTGGTGATTGCACACAGGACAATGGTTTCAGAGGACTTTAGCCCTCAAGGAGGCAAGAACAACTTTGTGTCAGTAACTGCTGATTGACCTAAAAACATGTTAGATGGTTTGTTCTGGTAACATAAAAACATAAAGTCATAAGTATTTCTGACAATGATGATTGACCCTGGTGTTACTTTTTAAAAAAGTTGTGACCCTTTGCAACCTCAGATGATCCTAAGGCACCGCAATGAGGTAAGTAGGACACCAGCTGAGTTAAGATCACAGGTGCTGGGATCATCCTGGTTTGGATACTGACTCTATCACTTACCATGGGGTTACCCAATGGTAGTCCCACTTAGCATGGGGTTGCCCCTCTGATCCTCAGTTTTCTCATCTCTAAATATGGATAATAATATCAAATGACTAGGGCTATTTGGGCATTAAATGACAAAATGTAAGAACGGTGCATAAATCAGGGGCTAGCAGAGAGTAAGTACTCAAAGCGGCACTGTGATGCTTGTACAGGTAAATCACCTGCTGCTGTGGGAGGACATGTGATGTGGGCAGGCTCACCCAGCAAATGAAAAGCAAATAGGTGCTGGCTGTCTTAATTCCAGAGGTTCTAACCCAGCCTCCTCCGGACTGAATCCTCTTCTCCGAGTCTGTTTATTCAGTTATCCGAGTCTGTCTCTGCCAGCTCTTTCCAAGTGTGAACCCAGTGGGGAGGCCTTTGCAAACTGAAGTCATGAAGCAGGTTGCATGAGGTAGACCCATCTCCTGGCAGCTGTCTCCACAGACACAGCCTGGTTTTGGTCTGAATCCCTTACCTAGGTAAGTACAGCCCTTTCCTAACTGCTTTCCCTGTTTCGTTTTGATCATACACTGCTGCTGGAGCAACACTGCTAAAAATATTTACTTTAAAACTCTTAACCAGCACTCAAGACCTCATCCACTCCAAACCCTCACTGGGAAGCAGAGTTTTCATTTCTCCTGACCTATCCTTGCCTCATAGTATTAGCTGAGGGACGTGGCCTTTCCAAAGGATCTTAGAATGTAAACAGTCCATTCATCTCTCTGGATGCTTGAGGTTCCCTTCTGGAATCAAGTGGAGCCATCAGAAGTTCAATGGACTATGTTTTGCCACAGTCCTGTGCAGAATCAAGCTGGGTTATGCCCTCACTGCCTCTGTCCCACATTGGGACACCATTGTGAATATTATTCACTATATCACACACTGCCTCCTGTGTGAAGCACATGGAAGAAATTCTTTTAGAACTATCTTGGGGAAATAAATATGGATTGGCTCTCCTTTGTACTGTGGCTGCCAGGAAAATGGAAGTCACACTTGAAACTGTACCATAGCAGCCAGTGAGACTTTATGGTCTGGCTTTTGGGATCTGTGTTCTTTCCCCATTATGTATAGTTTCTCTCATTCTTACTCCTTATGCTAATGAAATCAGTCATGGGATACGATTGAAATAAGAAATAAAGTGTCTGGTATTGTAGAAGTTAATTTGTGAAGTAATAATAACAATAAAAAGCAACACTTATTGAGTAATTGCTATGTGTGAGGCATTGTTCTAAGTCCCTTATATGCATTTTTGTGTATAATTTTCACACAACCTTAAGTGGTAGGTGATACTATTGTCCCATTTTAACAGAGAAGGAAACTGAGGCATGAAACGATAAATGATTTGCCCAATGTTAGAAAGCAAGTAATTGGCAAAGTCAAACTTTGAATGGATAATTTGACTCCAGAAACTAAGACCTGTTCCATTAGGCATTAAGCTTCCCAAGAAACAAGAGAAATGGACATAGCCTAATCAAACCTTAGGTAGCTTATCCTTACTTATAAGAGAAATGAGATGTGGTGTAGGTAAGAGGTTGCTAAGGTTGATGTACACATAGGAGCAACTAGAAAAGTGAATGTATCTGAGTGAGACTGCAGGCTCTGGAAGAGCCCACTGTGTTTCAGTGGGTTCTGGAATGGGGACATCTGTGAGCAGAGCCAGCTAATTTGTGAAGTAATAATAATAACAATAAGCTTAAGTGACTTCATCATATATATCCTACCTGCCTCTATAACTTAAGTTTCAGACAGGCCAATTATTTTCAGTTCCACAACCCTGCCAACCAGCCCACCCTCTTGCCCTGGGTGTGGATATGCTGCTCTTCCTTCACCTCCAGGCTTAGCCTTGTAAACCAGTCCATTTTTCAGGAAACAGCTCAGAAATCCCAGGGTGCTTTCTTGGGTTAGATGTCCTGTCACAGTCCCCAAACTTGCAAGTTGCTGTGTTTTTCTTTTCAACAGTGCTGAATGCACTATTAAAAAGGCCTGTTTATTGCTCTATTTTCTCTTGTAGACGCAGAGATTCTTGAGGGCAATGCAGCATGTTTTATTCTGCATTACATGTTGGAGTCATTACATATGTTTGTGTGCATAGTCTCTCCATGAAGATTTGTCAAGCATAAATATTCAAATGATGATACAGTGTTATTTTACTGTGCGTGGTCTCATGTATGCCTCATTGTGAAATGAAATAGGGTATACACGAGCAAGCAAGCAAATAAACAAATACACGTAACTCAAATTTGCATAGTGCTTTATAGATGATGTCATTTAATATCAATTATCTCATTGGTTATAACACTGTCATTTTGCATATGGAAAGAGATGGCTCAGGATTGCTCAGCTTATGAGGTAGTTTAAGGCGGGCTCAAATCCAGAACAGGGGCTTTGCATAACACAGGTCCTGGGCATAAAGCCTGACCTGACCACTTGAGGGCCTCTTTGAAATTTAATTTTCTCATTTCTAAAATGGAAATAATAATAGAACCCAGGGTAGCAATGCAGATCCAGAGAGTTATGCAGCCTAAGCACAAAGGCTGCATAAATGCTTGGTGAATACATTAATATACAATCTAACTCTGTAGAAAACTTTGCAACAAATGCCAGGTTGTAAGAAAGCAGTGGAATTCCTTGTGTGTTCCTGACCACACTCATTCTTCCTTCTAACTTTCTGCTCATTCACTTCCCTCTAGATCTTGCAGTTACTAAGATCCTTAGTTTTTGCCACGTGTATGTTATTTCATAATTCTTGGCCTTGCTTTGGATTCCCACTCTCCCTGAGCTCGTTCCCCAGGACTTGTTCTTTTGCTGAATTGGAAAACTTCCTTCTCCTCTTACACAACTTCTCTGATTCCACAGCTGTGACATTCCACCTGGCAGGGAGCTCTGCTGTGGACACAGAGCTCACTTGGGGGCCTCAGCCAGGAACACAGAGACCTCACTGCCTTGACCTAGCAAAGAACACCTTCCTCTGATTCTAGGAAATGCATGAGAGGACCTGCATTATTTCAAAGCCAACATTTTTCAGGCATTGGACCATTTGATGGTGGAGTTCATTCCCTGCTTCCATCTGGCCTGGTTCGTTTTGATCTGTCAAGTATCCTTGGGGCCAGACAGACTGCCAGATTGGGTAATTTTCTCAGAAAAGAGCTGTAAAGATGAGGGTTTCAGATGTGCTTTCAGCATGAATCATGAGTTGCGGGCACCAGGGCCAATGCGGAGCATATGTCCATCAGTGAGGGTGGGGTAAAGCAAAGTGGGAGCTACATGTGACATCCTTGGGGCTGGCACAGTTCAAAGGAGAGTTCTGCACCTGTGAACTTTAAGTACTTTTTCAAGGTATTTCTATAACCCTTTAGATTGAATTCACATTGTTGTTTGTTTAACAAAAAAGTATTGAGCCTTGAAACAGATAGATATGGTCCTAGCAGTCTAGTTGGAAACATCGGCCTGTAAGGGACAAGTGAAACATCGTGTGATGAGGGCTGTAATGAAGGAAGCATAGAGTGTTATGAGATGCTGTGTAAAAGGCCCTCCATGCAGACTTGGTGGGGGTGGTGGAGATGGAGGTGACAGGTGGCAGAGAAAACTTGTCAGAGGAATTTATCACTTAGCTAAGATCTAAAGAATAAGCTGAAATTAGCTAGTTGAAAAATAATCCAAGGAAGAGTAATCCAGGGGCAAGAAATAATACGTGTAAAACCCTGGAGGTGAGGGAGCATAACGTGTTTGAGAAACAAACACCGTTTCTGAGTGGGACTGCGATGTAGGCAAAGATGGGGTGAAAACAACAGAGAGATCCAGGCACTCCCTACTTCTTCCCTCTTTTCACTTTACTACAACATTTGCCTGCACAAAATGAGCTCAGGAATATATGTGTTAAATGAGAAATTCCTTACATTCATAGATTCAGAAATACTTAAAAGTTCTAATGGGAATTTAAAAGCCACCCATTCAGAAAGAAGGTTATCTTAAAGGTGGGACCTCTGTAAGTAAGAAGCAACTCAGAAATTTCCTGGGTATGGCAGGATTTTGCAGGATTTGGATCCCAGGATTTGGCCTTGTTACTAAGCTATTGTATAGGCCCTAGCAGGGCCAGAGCATGAACTGCTAGGAGGGGTTTGCATGTAAAAGACCACACCTGTTGTTCTTATATTAACAATCAGAGTTAGCTGAACTGCTAGTTCAAAAGATTTGCCAACAGACTATCTGGCTACATAATTTCAACAACCCTAACTCCTCAAGCCATACTCCACCAAAGGGTACCTACCAAATATAACATGATTCCTACCTTCCTGGGACCTTTAATAGCTATCTTATTCCTACTAATCCTTGGTCCTTGTTTGTTTAGCTTCCGTGTAAAGTTTGCGTCTTCCAGGTTGCAACAGTTGCATGTCAACATGATAATGATGCAAGAATTCCAATCAGCTGCTGCGTTGGAATTAGACTCTTTTGATGACCCATGCTGGGAACACTTAGACCAGGCAGCCAGAGATCTCCATGCCCTCACTAGGCAGGGCCGTCACCCCTAAGTAGCAGGAAGTAGATAGAGAAGACTGACATTCTTCCTCATTGACCCTTAAGAATAACGGGATGGAATCTCTGCAGGGGGAAAAATGAGACAAGATAAATACAGGGTGGTCACAGGAGAACAGAAAATTCCAGGCAGCAGTTTCACATGATTAGCAAAAGGAAACTGTTAAAAATAGCTGCAGAAGCTATAGGCTGATAAGACTGTGAAAAACCAGGCTGTGGACAAAGCTGGCTAAGACTGGCTAGACACAACATGACACTGGAATTAACCTAGTTTTCACCTAAGACCTCATTATATGCTCATTAACATGTTAAATCACACACCCACCAGTGCCATGTCAGTACAGGAACACCTATAATTGGTATAAAAATGATGTCATCACAGTTCCAAGGTATGGCCACCTTTTTTCCAGGAAACTTCCTGGATAACCTCCACCAGACTGACCTGTTGCTTTTTCATCAATTAGGGCAGTGGTCCTATCACTGGCTAAACATTAGAATTTCCAGGAGGAGAAGCAGGCCTAGACTATACCTTGGACCAACTGAATCAAAATCATTAAGTGCAGGGTCCTGATTCTCAGGTGATTCTCTTTGTGTAGCTCTGGTTGAGAACAGATCATCCTAGGGAGAGTTTTCCAGGTCTTTGCTCTCTGGGCTGGGAGAGATTTGACATTTACTTACATCAGGAAAGGTAGAAATGGAAAAGTGCATGTTGCATGGATCAAAGAGTGTATGTAGTATGTTAATAGAAATCTAGACAGAGCTATCTAGATGTAGAATTGTTATGTAATTTATCATTCAGGCAGAGACATTGTTAACTGGACAGAACACTGGACTATGAGTGCGAACTGAGATTGCCATTGATGAACCAAAATAAATGGCGACTCTCTATTTTGTCACCAATTCCATTGCTCCCATTCTTTCTAGAGCCTTTTCCCAATGAGGCTTTTACCTCATTCTTCATAAGAACTTTTATCATCCAGGTCACCAGTTTCTACGTGGCTGAAGCTAAGGGTCAGTTGTCCGTCCACTTTTTATTTGGCCCAGCAGTTGATTTCGTTGGTTCTTTCTTTACGTGGCTATATACCACACTCCTGGGTTTTTCCTCCCAGCTTGCTGGCTAGTTTTCCTTTGTGCTGGTTCCTTATAACTCTCTGACCTTTTAATATCAAAGTGCACCTGCGTTCAGTCCCAGGCCCCATCTTCTTTGTCTCTCCCCACCCTCTTTGGCAATGTCATCCAGTTTCATTGATTGGAATGTTATTGTTATGCTGACAAGTCCCAAATTTATGTTTCTAGCCCTGGACCTCTTCTGTGAATTCCAGACTCTTCCTTCAAATGCCAATTTGACATCTCACCTGAGTGATAAAAGAACCCGACTTCAGCTTTCCAGCAATTGAACTCCAGCATCCCCCTGCCCCTGCACAAGATCTGTTTTACTCAGTCTTCCTCATTTTAATAAGCAATAACCCCTTTCATCTAATTGCTCAGACCAGAAAACTGATTGCCTTTCCAATGTCCTCTCTTTTTCTTAATCCCCACATTCAATTTGTCAGCAAGTACCTTCAAAATAAATCCAGAATTTGCCCACCTCTTATCCCACAACTGCCTTCATTCTGTGATAAGCCACCACTGTTTAGCCTAAATGATTTCACCAATGGGTCTCTGTGGTTCTGTTCTGGCTCCCCTGCTGACTCTTCTCAACTCCACAACCAAATTAATGCTTTTAAAATACCTGCCAGTTGATCTCACTTTGCTGTTCAAAATGTCCAATGGCCTATCATCCCACACAAAGAAGAGGTCAGTGTTTACAATGACCTTCAAAACTCTCACCTCCCATCTCCTGTCTCATCTGCTCCCACCATCTCCTTCACTTATACTGTTCTCCCCACACTTGCATCAGACTTGGTCCTAAAATACACCACACTGGGTGACTTAGTTTGGGCTGCTATTAATAAATTTCTCAGGAGTTCTGGAGGCTGGAAGTCTAGGATCAAGGTGGCAATTTGATCAGGTTCTGGTAGGGGCCTTCTTCCAGGGTGCAGACAGCCAACTTCTTACATACCCCCATGGAGTGAGAGAGCTCTCTGGGGATCCCCTTTTTTTTTTTTTGAGACAGAATCTCACTCTATTGCCAGGCTGGAGTGCAGTGGTGTGATCTCAGCTCACTGCAACTTCTGTTTTCTGGTTTCAAGCAATTCTCCTGCCTCAGTCTCCTGAGTAGCTGGGACTACAGGCACACACCACCATGCCTGGCTAATTTTTTGTGCTTTTAGTAGAGACGGGGTTTCACCATGTTGGCCAGGATGGTCTCGATCTCTTGACCTCGTGATCTGCATGCCTCAGCTTTCCAAAGTGCTGGGATTACAGGCGTGAGCCATTGTGCCTGGCTGAGAGTCCCTTTTATGAGGACATTAATCCCATTTTTGTGGGTACCCCCCCATGACCTAATCACCATCCAAAGGCCCCACCTCCTGGTACCATCACATTGGGGTTAGGGTTTCAACATATGAATTTGAGGAGGACACTTTTGGACCGTTGACTATAGCAGATGATCATTTTCTCTAACTTGGACCCATAGCATTACTGCCACCTCGGGGCCTTCAACATTCCTTCTGCCTTAATGGCTTACACCAGATATCCCTCTACTAATTCTTTTATTTCCTTCGAGTCTTTGCTCTAAAGGCAACTTCCATAAGAGGTCTTGGAGGAACGCTCCTTAAACTATCACCTTCTTTCTCCCCCAGCACAAAATGTATACTCTATCTCCTTTTATGCTATTTCCCCACAGTATTTTTCATGACTTGATGTACTTCATAGAATACTAACTTATTATTTGTCTTTCACCCACTTAAATATAAGTAAACATAGGAGCAAAGATTTCTTTTCTGCATCCCTAGTGCCTAGAAGAGTGTCTAAAATATGATTGGTGCTCAATAACTCTCTTATGAATAAATAAATTGAATTAGAGGAGTTGGAGTGAAGGCTGAAGTCTTGTTTTCAAGGGGATGCCATCATAATGATTTTGTAGGGGCCTGTTGTGGGAAGCTAAGGGCAACAGAAGTGGATCTCCTGTGTGGATGGATCAGGGGTCATCAATTCAGCAAACATTTATTGACTGCTTATCTACATTAGGAGAGTTTCAGAGCTGCTTCTGACCTGGATGAGCTCACATGCCACTGAAAGACAGGAATGTAAACCATGATGTTAAGCAGAATCATGTGTGCACAAAAAGGAAGGGAAACATGGAGAGTAGAAGTAGAAAAGGAGGAGAGCTTTGTTCAGAGGAGGAAGGGGATTAACCAGGGAAAGTTCCACAGAGAAGGTGGCAGGGCATTGCATTTGTATCAGATGAAGAGAAATTCAATAGAGGTGGGGTGGAGTACAAGGCACGGCATGGAAATAGGAGCAAATAGGATGTGTCTGGTCAATGGGAAAGAGATCATCATGAGTGCATCTTGAAGTAAATGGGCAGAGTTAGTGAGATACGGACAGGTAGGCGAAATCCAGACCATTTGGGTGAGGGGAGTGGTGTTGTGTTGGAGAATTTGGCTATTTTTTCAGTAGAGAGGTGATTACATTTTGGAGACCTTAAGCAATGGGATGTGACTGACTTTGTAACATAATAACTCAGTCTGAATAAATGGAAGAGACCAGAAATTTCAAAATCAGTTAGGAGGCCATTTCTCAGATGAAAGGTCATGAACTTAAGGTGAGTGATGAACATCTGTTTGCTCATTTTCTCCATTCTTCACCTAGCTAAATTCTTAGCACCCTTTAGATTGAACAGTTCTTCCAGAAGGCCTTCCTGAGCTCCCCAAGGTCCCATTTTGTGCCTTTAATCTGTTCATTTGTTCATTCATTTAATCTACAAATATTGAGTAAACATCTCTTTTCTATAACTATGACAAGTGTTTGGAGAATGCAATGATAATGAAATAGACATGGATTACAATAAGGGCTAGAAAGGAAAAGAATAGAGGGATATAAGGAAATAAATAATAGGAAAACTTAATTCAATTTAAGATCAGGAAACTCCTCTCAAAGGAAGCCACGTTTAGATTCTTTGACTGAAAAGTAGGAGCTTACCAAGTGAAGATACAGGAAGACTCACCCAGGCAGAAGAGATACATGTGCAGAGGCACCACATTGGTAGGAAGAATGTCTGTTTCCCTTTCTCGAATATGGATACTATATCTATACCACTCAGCAGAGTAGCTGGGGCATAATAAGTGCTTAGAAAATATTAGTTTAGAGAGAGATCCAAGATGGCCGACTACTAGCAGCTCAGGATTGTAGCTCCCAGAGAAAGTGCACAGAACGAGAGGACGCCACATTTTTAGAAGAATTTTTGTTGCTTACGGACTAGGATTCGCAGCAGAGGAGCCCCATGGTTTGCCAGCGCGACTCTTCTGGCTGGCGTGGCGGTTTTGCTGGCGCTTCGGCGCAGCGGTTCTGGGTACAAAGTAAACGGGACTAGCTCCACTTTTGATTGATGTTTGGATCTCCGGGAAGGCGAGTCGCCCATTTACATGATTGAAATAGGGATTCAAGAGGGAAGCCAGACCAGAGATCCCCCAAGCAGAAAAGCACGAGGAATCTCAATGCCGCGGTTTTAGCTGGTGCAGTGGGTTGCTCAGATTTTGGCGTTGGGAATCAACAAGTTGGACGTCCACTCAGAGACCTAAATTGAAAGTTGGCAATTACAGAGATGACAGGTGAATAAAATTACAATGACAGGAAGAAACCAGCATAAAAAAGCTGAGAATACCCAGAAGCAGAATGCTTCTCCTTCTACAGGGGATCACAGCTTCTTCACCATCAAGGGAACAAGGCCTGATGGAGAACGAGTGTGTTCCATTAACAGAAATGGGCTTCAGAAGGTGGATGATAAGGAACTTTTTTGAGTTAAAAGAACATGTTCTAGCCCAATGCAAAGAAACTAAGAACCTTGAAAAAAGGTTTGACGAAATCCTAATGAGAATAGACAATTTAGAAATGAA
>CAUYQU010025253.1:0-100564 GCA_963574635.1 Cheracebus regulus
TAGGCAGGTGTTGAACAATGAGAACACATGGACACAGGGAGGGGAGCACTATACGCTGGGGTATGTTGGGGGGAAATAGGGGAGGGACAGTGGGGGGTGGGGAGTTGGGGGGAGATAGCATGGGGAGAAATGCCAGATATAAGTGAAGGGGAGGAAGGCAACAAGTTACACTGCCACGTGTGTACCTATGCAACAATATTGTATGTTCTTCACATGTACCCCAAAACCTAAAATGCAATAAAAAAAAAAAAAAAAAAAAGAATATAAGAACTGGAAAATATATATATATATATATATATATATATATATATATATATATATAAATTAGCTGGGCATGGTGGCGTGCGCCTGTAGTCCCAGCTACTCAGGAGGCTGAGGCAGGAGAATTGCTTGAACCCGGGAGGCAGAGGGTGCAGTGAGCCAAGATTGCGCCACTGCACTCCAGCCTGGCACCTGGCGATGGAGCGAGACTCTGTCTCAAAAAAAAAAGAAGTTTCTGTGAAGTTTCCTCCTCTGTGTTACTCTGCTCAGCAAATTGTAGCTGCCTTGGTATGACACAGGTTCTTCCTGTTTACTTTACTCTGTAAAACCAAACTTCACTTCTAGCAATCTTTTAAAGTGCAAACTGATTTTTAAATTTTTGGTGTAATTTTACATCAAGAAAACCAAATGAGATTTATTTAATATATGACTATTTATTAATAATGTATTATTTATCCATATACTTTCCCTCTATACAGAGTGAGAAATTGTTTTTCTATGGTAACTGCAGTCAGACCTTTGTAAAATATATTCCATACTTTTTATTTCGAAGTCTTTGCTTATTTTGTAGATCTATATATTCTCCTTTTCTGCAAGGCTTATAAATTAGGCTGTTGCTTTAGAGCAGGAGCTGGCACTTTTTCTGTAAAGGTTTGAAGAGTAAATATTTTAGGCTTTGCATGTGTATGGTCTTTGTTGCAGCTACTTAACTCTGCCCTTGTAATGAAAAAGAAGCTACCGACAACAAATAAATGACTGGTCATAAATGTAATCCGATAAAACTTTACTTACAAAGTAGGCAGTAGGCCAGATTTGACCTGTTGGTTGTAGTTTGCCTATTCTAGCTTGGGGAATTATGCAATTTAAAATATTTGCATGAAAAAAAGGCCCGAATAATGGGGAGTGAACCATATGGGGAAAAAGCATTCTAAGACAAGGAAAGAAACTGTAAGGACCCTGAAGTAGGAATGAACTTCATTATGTTCAAGGAACTGCCAACAGACAAGGGTGGATGAATCAAAGTAAATGAGGGAGAGTGTGGTAGGAGAAGTAGACAGGTGGGTAAATCATGTGGCTCTTTTTTCCTCTGTAAGGACTCTGGATTTTATCTCAGATGTGATGGTAAACATAAGAGTATGATGAGCAGGAAAATAGCATGATCTCCTTCATGATATGTGTAGAACAGGATGCAGACAGGCAGGAGTAGAAACATAATAGTAAAAAGCTATTGCAGTAGTTCCAGGCCAGTGATATTTATGGAAGTAGTCAGAAGTGTTTTGGCACAAGATATATTTTGAAGGTGGAGCTGACAGAACTTTTTGTTGTATGAATATGGCATGAGAGGGAAAGAGAGGACAAAAAGCTGACTCAGGAATCTTCAGAGCCAATGCGGGCTGAACTAGCCAGAGGTGTCCAAGGCTTAGCAAAGAGAGCAGATTGGGATTCCAAAAACTTACTAAAAAGCATTTATGGTACCTCCAAAGAAAACCTAGTCCTCACATCAGAAAGTGCAACCCAAAGTGAATGGGGATATGTAAGGGGATAGGGATTTGGCCTCTATGAAAAAATTCAAGATTCTTAATTCTTCAAAGCCTATTGTTGGAAAGAAAAGTCCTTCGGATGATGGAAAAGATTCAGGCTTTTTTGAGAAGATAGAGTTAGACTAGAGTTAGTGACTAGCCTGGTCAACATGGTAAAACCCTGTCTCTACTAAAAGTACAAAAAAATCAGCTGTGTGTGGTGGCACACACCTGTAATTCTAGCTACTCAGGAGGCTGAAGCAGGAGAATCACTTGAACCCAGGAGGCAGAGGTTGCAGTGAGCGGAGATAGTGCCACTGCACTCCAGCCTGGGTGACAGAGCAAGACTTAATCCCAACAAAAAAAAAAAAGAGAGAGAGAGAGAGAGACAGACACTAGATTGATCTTGCTTCCAAGGATAAATAAATCTAATAACAACGAATACATGCATATATGTATCTGTGTCCATGATGTGAACACACATAGCTATTATGTCTCCTTTATCAAATTTCATGCCAAAGTCCAGTGATCTCACATCTGGAATTTGTGTCATCCTCTTACTGGCCTGCTTTCAATCTTTCTTCATTTAGTTTAGATATTCTGTTTTTATACTGCTGCCCTTTGAATTGTTTAAACTAATGCTTGTAAGATTATCTGTGATGAAGGGCCAACTTTAAAAAATCTCAATCTGTCATGGACTGATACTTTTGTAGAATATAATATAAATTACTTGAAAAAGTGAAATTAGGCCAGCCGTAGTGGCTCACGCTTGTAATCCCAGCAGTTTGGGAGGCCAAAGTGGGCGGATCACCCGAGGCTGGGAGTTCAAAACCAGCCTGACCAACATGGAGAAACCCTGTCTCTACTAAAAATATAAAATTAGCCGGTCATGGTGGCACATGCCTGTAATCCCAGCTACTTGAGAGGCTGAGGCAGGAGAATTGCTTGAATCCGGGAGGTGGAGGCTTCAGTGAGCCAATATTGGACCATTGAACTCCAGCCTGGGCAACAAGAGCAAAAGTCTGTCTCAAAAAAAAAAAAAAGAAAAAAAAGTGAAATTAGAAAAAAGCAAAGATTACAAAGTACAAGCCCAACTTTGTAATTATTAGATGCAACTGACATAATATTACTGTCAAATTGCTATGAAAGTTTCTAAAAGTTTCCTCTTAATTTTTGTACTATCTTTGTCCCAGACTGTTAACCACAGTCTGCAGACCACATTATGAGTAGCAATGATATAAACCACTCTAGATCTCAAAAATCTAATTATCTGTTAAACCAAAATAAACTTTTCACTATTGTCCTCTAAACTCTGAACCAGTTAGCTCAGTCTTGCCTGTGTCTAACAGGCAAGCTCTTGTGTTCTCTTCCACACAAGGGACTGCTTTTAATTCATGTACTTCTTTCCCCCTGTTTATTCAAAACATCGTAAATACATTTCATATATATCATAACTGAATACTTATCTTCCTCAGAAAGCTTTCCTAGAAAAGGAAAAAGGGTAAAAATTACCTAATTCTTAGAATTTTTACCCTTTCCTAGAAAAGGAAATTAGGTAATTTTTACCTAATTTTTACCCTTTTGGCATTTGTATTTTCTTATATTTATTAGTACAGATTTATATTATTTGTATTGTTTCTTTTAATAGAGCATAAATTACTTCAGAGTAAACACTGATTTTTACCCTAAATATAAAAATGTCTAGAATATAGTAACATATGGATACCCAAACAATAAAAAGCATGTAAGTGGCCAGACGTGGTGGCTCATGTCTGTAATCTCAGCCCTTTGGGAGGCCTAGGAGGGTGGGTTGCTTGAGGCCAGGAGTTGAAGACCAGCCTGGCCAACATGGCAAAACCCTATTCTCTACTAAAAAATTACAAAGATTTGCCAGGTGTGGTGGCGCATACCTGTAATCCTGGCTACTTGGGAGGCTGAGGCATGAGAATTGCTTGAACCTAGGAAGCGGAGGTTGCAGTGAGCTGAGCTCACAACACTGCACTCCAGCCTGAGCAACAGAATGTTTGTCTCAAAAAAATATATATATGTATATATGTAATTGCTTGGCTGTCTAAAAGCCTATGTATATGGGGAGATAAAGTACTGTTGAATATGAAATACTATCTTTTACTATGTGGATTTGTGTTTACTCCCTTTTCTCCCATGCTCTGCTTCCTTTTTTTCTCTTTCTAGGCCTATCTCCACTAACTCTGGACCCTAAAACAGCTCACCCAAATCTGGTGCTCTCCAAAAGCCAGACCAGTGTGTGGCATGGTGACATTAAGAAGGAAGTGCCTGATGATCCAGAGAGGTTTGACTCAAGTGTGGCTGTGCTGGGCTCAAGAGGCTTCACATCTGGAAAGTGGTACTGGGAAGTAGAAGTAGCAAAAAAGACAAAATGGACAATTGGAGTCGTCAGAGAATCCATCGTTCGGAAGGGCTGCTGTCCTCTAACTCCTGAGCAAGGATTCTGGCTTTTAAGACTAAGGAACCAAACTGATCTAAAGGCTCTGGATTTGCCTTCTTGCAGTCTGACACTGACTAACAACCTCGATAAGGTGGGCATATACCTGGATTATCAAGGAGGGCAGGTGTCCTTCTACAACGCTAAAACCATGACCCACATTTATACCTTTAGTAACACTTTCACAGAAAAACTTTATCCCTACTTCTGCCCCTGCCTTAACGATGGTGGAGAGAATAAAGAACCATTGCACATCTTACATCCACAGTAATTGTCATACTATTATACAAATTCAGAGTGTTATTAAAGAGGTATTGATTGTTTTGAATACTGAAAAAAAAAGGAAAAAAAAGGAAAATAAAAAAAGAGATATTGAAATATTTTACTAGTCTCAACTGGAGTCTCTTCCCAAATTATTGGGAACTGTAGAATAATGAAAAGAGGGTGCACGAATCAAATTCCATTCTTTCAGTATCCTAAATGGATTTCACTGGAGCCTTTCAAGATATCATTCTTCTCTGGGGTCTTTCATGACACAAGAACCACTCTTATGAAAGTGATCATCATGCTGCTGTTACTGGAGCAAACTGCAACTTGAATTTGTGATGTTTGGGAACCCTTTTCAAATATGCCCAGAAATTATCATGCTGTCATATTTTCCAGCATAATGACCGTTAGTAGATGAATTCTCAGGTGTGCACTCTCCTTACTATTTATCTTTTGATATAAATTTTTAACTTATTTCTTTTTAAGAACTTATGGATGCTATTTTATTTTATTTTATTTATTTATTTTTGAGACAGAGTCTTGCTGTGTTGCCTAGGCTGAAGTGCAGTGGCATGATCACGGCTCACTGCAGCCTCAACCTCCTGGACTCAAGCAATCCTCCCACCTAAGACCCCGAGTAACTGGGACTATAGGTACACGCAACCATATCCAGCTAATTTTTGTATTTTTGTAGACATAAGATTTCACCATGTTGCCCAGGCTTTTCTGGAACTTTTGGGCTCAAGAGATCCTCATGCCTCAGCCTTCCAAAGTGTTGGAATTAGAGGCATGAGCTACCATGCCTGTCCTGTAATTTTAAACCATACTCCACAGGCTTAAATAAAAAAGTAGAAAATGATCTGGGTTAGTTTATAATCTTGTCTTGAATTCTCTTAAGATACATTTTAGTCCAGCAAATCCCTTCCTTTCTCAGTTCCATTTCCCTGCTTTATCTACCTGCAGGAGACATGTATATGTATATATGTACAGTTGGAGAAATAGGGTCTCACTATGTTACCTAGGCTAGTCTTGAATTTCTGGCCTCAAGAATCCTCCCACCTTGACCTCCCAAAGGTCTAGAATTACAGATGTGAGCCACCATACCCGACCTCCATCTACTTTTGACTACATCCTTTTTCATCATTCCTGCCTATAATTTAAGTAGTATTTTGCATCTTGTACTCTCCAATATACTCATCCTCAAGCTTGTTCAAGGTCTAAAATTCTTAACCTCATTAATCTCAGCAGTACTCTTGATTGACTGTCCCTATTTCCTTTCTTTAGAAGTCCTCAACTAAATGGGCTTTATTCTCTATAGCTGACAATTTTGGGGGAACTTTTTAGGACCTTCAGCATTAGCTTTCTAAATTATAATTAGCGCAGTTTTTGTTTTTTTTTTAGCGGGGGCAGGCAACAGCTTAAATGTGTGTATGTGAAAAGTAATACAAATACTACAGACAACATTCACGTAGTTTGGTATATATAATATGCATACATTTACAATTGCTGATTTAGATAGACAGCCATAACAGAATTAAGACTAAATTTAAGAAATTACCTTATTTTTTCGGCCAGAGGCAGAGGCTCACGCCTGTAATCCCAGCACTTTGGGAGGCCGAGGCAGGCAGATCACCTGAGGTTGGAAGTTCGAGACCAGCCAGAACAACACAGAGAAACCCCATCTCTACTAAAAATACAAAATTGGCTGGGTGTGGTGGTGCATGCCTGTAATCTCAGCTACTCGGGAGGCTGAGGCAGGAGAATCACTTGAACCTGGGGGGCAGAGACTGCAGTGAGCCAAGATCGTGCCACTGCACTCCAGCCTGGGCAACAAGAACAAAACTTCATCTCAAAAAAAAAAAAAAAATCTATACATACGGTTAAAAAAATAAATAAATTACCTTGTTTTTTAATGAATTCACTTCAATCAGCATGTAGTAAGAACACATTTTGTGCCTGGAATCTTGCTTAATGTTTTAAAGGATACAAAGCATCATAAAAAGAAAAAGAAAGGCATGCCAATAGAAAGGAAAGAAATCTGACTAAAAATTAATTCACTTCTGAGGTATAAAAAGTTACAGCTGAAACATATTATATTTTTAAGACAAGGTCTCAGTCTGTCGCCCAGGCTGGAATACAGTGGCGCCAACACCACTCATTGCAGCCTGGGACTCTTCAGTCTTCCCACCTCAGCCTCCTCAGTAGATGGGATTATAGGCGTGGGCAACTACACCCAACTCAATTTTTATTTTTAGTAGAGATGAGGTCTCACTATATTGCCCAGGCTTGAAGTATATTATTCTTAAGATGCAATGGTTCTTAACCCTGGATATGCATTAGGTTCATGTAGGAAGTTGTTTTTGTTGTTGTTGTTGTTTTTTTTTTTTGAGACGGATGTTTGCTCTTGTTGCCCAGGCTGGAGTGCAATGGCGTGATCTCAACTCACTGCAACCTCCACCTCCCAGGTTCAAGCGATTGTCCTGCCTCAGCCTCCCGAGTAGCTGGGATTACAGGCATGTGCCACCATGCCCAGCTAATTTTGTATTTTTATTAAAGACGGGATTTCTCCATGTTGGTCAGGCTGTTCTTGAATTCCCGACCTCAGGTGATCTGCCCGCCTCAGCCTCCCAAAGTGCTGGGATTACAGGCATGAGCCACGGACCCAGCCTCTTGTAGGAAGCTTTAAAAACATTTAGATGCCTGGACTCTAAATTAGATGCCAAGACTAATTAAGTAAAGATGTCTAGCAGGTGGAACCTTGCTACAGTCCCAGTGTACAGTGGTTACAGGCCACTAGTTTCTAAAAGCTCTCAGGTGATTCTAATGTGTGGCTGAGACAAACAGCCACTGAACTAAAGGAACATGTTTTATTTATTTATTTTTACTTAAAAAAATTTTTCCATAAGTGATTGGGGTACAGGTGGTATTTTGTTACATGGCGATTTTGATTACATGGTGATTTATGAGATTTCGGTGCACCCATCACCTGAGAAGTATACACTGAACCATATTTGTAGTCTTTTATCCCTCACCCCCTCCCACTCTTCCCTCCAAGTCCCCAAAGTCCATTGTATCATTTTTTGTGTGTGTGTGGCCCCAAACAAGAGCCAAGTGCACATACATTGTATCATTCTTATGCCTTTGGGTCCTTATAGCTTAGCTCCCACATTATCAGTGAAGACATACAATGTTTGGTTTTCCATGAGTTACTTCACTTAGAAAAATAGTCTCCAATCTCATCTAGCTCACTGCAAATGCCATTAATTCATTTCTTTTTATGGCTGAGTAGTATTCCAGTATATAAATATACCATAGTTTCTTTATCCACTCGTTGACTGATGGGCATTTGGGTTGGTTCCATGATTTTGCAATTGCGAATTGTACTGTTAGAAACATGTGTGGAAAAGTATCTTTTTTAGTATAATGACTTCTTTTCCTCTGGGTAGATACCCTGTAGTAGGATTGCACAATTAAATGGTAGTTCTATTTTTAGTTCTTTAAGAAATCTCCACACTATTTTCTATAGTGTTTTCTACTAGTTTACATTCTCACCAGCAGTGTAGAAGTGTTCTCTGTTCACCGCATCCATGCCAACATCTACAGTTTTTTGATTGTGGCCATTCTTGCAGGAGTAAGGTGGTATCGCATTGTGGTTTTGATTTGCATTTCCCCGACCATTAGTGATCTTGAGTATTTTTTCATATGCTGGCCATTTGAAAATTGTCTATTCACGTCCTTAGCCCACTTTTTGATGGGATTGGTTTTTTCTTACTGATTTGAATTCGTTGTTGATTCTGGATATTAGTCTTTTGTCAGTTGTATAGATTGTGAAGATTTTCTCCCACTCTGTGGGTTGTCTGTTTACTCTGCTGACTGTTCCTTTTGCTGTGTAAAAGCTCTTTAGTTTAATTAAATCCCAATTATTTATCTTTGTTTTTATTGCATTTGCTTTTGGGTTATTGGTCATGAAATCCTTGCCTAAGCCAATGTCAAGAAGGGTTTTTCCAATGTTATCTTCTAGAATTTTTAGAGTTTCAGGTCTTAGATTTAAGTTCTTAATCCATCTTGAGTTGATTTTTGTATGAGGTGAGAGAGGAGGATCCAGTTTCATTCTCCTACATGTGGCCAGCCAATTTTCTCAGCACCATTTGTTGAAAAGGATGTCCTTTCCCCACTTTATGTTTTCGTTTGCTTTGTCAAAGATCAGTTGGCTTAAGTATGTGGGTTTATTTCTGGGTTCTCTATTCTGTTCCATTGGTGTAAGTGCCCATTTTTATACCAGTACCATGCTGTTTTGGTGACTATGGCCTTATAGTATAGTTTGAAATCAGGAGTGTAATGCCTCCAAATTTGTTCTTTTTGCTTATTCTTACTTTGGCTATGTGGGCTCTTTTTTGGTTCAATATGAATTTTAGATTGTATTTTTCTAATTATGTTAAGAATTGTGGATGTATTTTGATAGTAATTGCATTGAATCTGTAGATTGATTTTGGCAGTGTGGTCATTTTCACAATATTGATTCTACCCATCTATGAGCATGGGATGTGTTTCCATTTGTTTGTGCCATCTATGATTTCTTTCAGCAGTGTTTTGTAGTTTCCTTGTAGAAACTACACCTACTTGGTTAGGTATATTCCTAAGTTTTTAAAAATTTTTATTTATTTATTTATTTATTTTGCAGCTATTGTAAAAGGGGTTGAGTTCTTGATTTGATTCTATGCTTGGTCGCCATTGGCGTATAGAAAAGTTACTGATTTGTGTACATTAATCTTGTATCTGGAAACTTTGCTGAATTCTTTTATCAGTTTTAGGTGCTTTCTGGAGGAGTACTTAGGGTTTTCAAGGCAAACAATCAAATAGCCAGCAAACAGTGACAGTTTGACGTCCTCTTTACCGATTTGGATGCCTTTATTTCTTTATCTTGTCTGATTTCTCTGGCTAGGACTTCCAGTACTATGTTGAAAAGGAGTGGTAAGAGTGAGCATCCTTTTCTTGTTCCAGTTCTCAGAGGGAATGCTTTCAACTTTTCCTTATTCAGTATTATGTTGGCTGTGGGTTTGGCATAGATGGCTTTTATTACATTGAGGTATGTCCCTTGTATGCCAGTTTTGCTGAGAATTTTAATCATAAAGGATGCTGGATTTTATCAAATGCTTTTTCTGCATCTATTGAGGTGATCATGTGATTTTTGTTTTTAATTCTGTTTATGTGGTGTATCACATTTATTGACTTGCATATGTTAAACCATCCCTGAATCCCTGGTATGAAATCCACTTTATCATGGTGTATTATCTTTTTGATATGTTGTTGGATTCATTTAGCTAGTATTTTGTTAAGGATTTTAGCATCTATGTTTATCAGGGATATCAGTCTGTAGTTTTCTTTTTTGGTTGTCCTTTCCTGGTTTTTGCATTTTAGGGTAATGCTAGCTTCATAGAATAAATTAGGGAGAGTTCCTTCTGTCTCTATCTTTTGGAATAGTGTCAAAAGGATTGGTACCAATTCTTACAATTCTTTGAATGTCTGGCAGAATTCTGCTGTGAATCAATCTGGTCCTGAACTTTTTTTGTTTGTTTTTGGTGTTTTGTTTTGTTTTGTTTTTAGATGAAGTATCACTCTGTCGCTCAGCCTGGAGTGCAGTGGCACAATCTCAGCTCACTGCAACCTCCACCTTCTGGGTCATGCGATTCTCCCCCCTCAGCCTCCCAAGCAGCTGGGACTACAGCATGCGCCACCATGCCTGACTAATTTTTGTGTTTTTAGTAGAGACAGGGTTTCACCATGTTGGCCAGTCTGGTCTTGAACTCCTGACTTTATAAGTTATCTGCCCGCCTCGGCCACTCAAAGTGCTGGGATTACAGGTGTGAGCCACCACACCTAGCCTCCTGGACTTTTTTTTATTAGCAATTTTCAAATTACCATTTCAATCTTGCTGCTTTTTATTGGTCTGTCCAGGGTATCTAATTCTTCCTGATTTAAGCTAGAATGGTTGTTTTTTCTAGGAATTTATCCATCTCTTCTAGGTTTTCTACTTTATGTGCATGAAGGTGTTCATAGTAGCCTTGAATGATCTTTTGTATTTCAGTGGTGTCAGTTGCAATATCTCCTGTTTCGTTTCTTAATAAGGTTATTTGGATTTTCTCTCTTCTTTTATTGGTTAATCTTGCTAAGGGTCTGTCAATTTTATTTGTCTTTACAAAGAACCAGATTTTTGTTTTACTTATCGTTTGTTTTTTGTTTGTTTCAGTTTCATGTAGTTCTGCTCTGATCTTGTTATTTCCTTTCTTCTGCTGGGTTTGGGTTTGGTTTGTTCTTGTTCTCTAGTTCCTAAGGTGTGACCTTAGAATGTCAGTTTGTGCTCTTTCAGTCTTTCTTTTTGAGCTGGAGTTCCATTCTTGCTGCCCAGGCTGGAGTGCAATGGCATGGTCTCAGCTCACTACAACTTCTGCCTCCTGGGTTCAAGAGATTCTCCTGCCTCAGTCTCCCAAGTAGCTGGGATTACAAGCATCCACCACCTTTTTGTATTTTTAGTAGAGATGAGGTTTCACCATATTGGCCAGGCTGGTCTCGAACTCCTCACTTCAGGTGATCTGCCTGCCTCAGCCTCCCAAAGTGTGATTACAGGCATGAACCACCACGCCTAGCTGTCTTTTAGATGTAAATGTTTAGGGCTATGAACTTTCCTCTTAGCAACACCTTTGCTATTATCCCAGAGATTTTGATAGGTTGTGTCATTACTGTCTTTCAGTTCAAATAATTTTTAAATTTTCATCTTGATTACATTTTTGACCCAATGCTCATTCAGAGGCAGGTTATTTAATTTCCATGTATTTGCATGGTTTGGAAGGTTCCTTTTAGAGTTGACTTACAGTTTTATTCCACTATGGTCTGAGAGAATGCTTGATGTTATTTCAATTTTCTTAAATTTATTGAGGCTTGCTTTATGGCCTATCATATGGTCTGTTCTTAGAAAAAGTTCTATGTGCTGTTGAATAGAATGTGTATTCTGTGGTTGTAGAATGAAAAGTTCTGTATATATCTGTTAAGTCCATTTGTTCCAAGATATAGTTTAAATCCATTGTTTCTTTGTTGGCTTCCTGTCTTGATGACCTGTCTAGTGCTGTCAGTAGAGTATTGAAGTCCCCCACTATTATTGTTTTGCTGTCTGTCTCATTTCTTAGGTCTATTAGTAATTGTTTTATAAATTTGGAATCTCCAGTGTTAGGTGCATATATGTTTAGGATCGTGATATTTTCCTGTTGGACAAGGCCTTTTACCATTATATAAAGTCCTTCTTTGTCTCTTTTAACTGCTGTTGCTTTAAAATGTGTTTTGTCTGATATAAGAATAGCTACCCCTGTTTGCTTTTGGTGTCCATTTGCATGAAATGCCTTTTTCCACCCCCTTACTTTAAGTTATGTGTTAAGTGAGTCTGCTGGAGGCAACAGATAGTTGCTTGGTGAGTTCTTATCCGTTCTGGAGTTCTGTATCTTTTAAGTGGAGAATGTAGGCCATTTACATTCAATTTTAGTATTGAGATGTAAGGTACTGTTGCACTCGTTGTGCTACTTGTTGCCTGTGTTCCTTGGTTTTTTGTTTTTTGCTTTTGCTTTTTAACTTGTATTTTTGTTTTATAAGACCTGTGTGATTTATGCTTTAAAGTGGTTCTGTTTTGATGTGTTTCCAGGATTTGTTTCAAGATTTAGAGTTTCTTTTTGCAGTTCTTGTAGTGGTGGCTTGGTAGTGGCAAATTCTCTCAGCATTTGTTTGTCTGAAAAAGACCGTATCTTTTCTTCATGTATGATGCTTATTTTCACTGGATACAAAATTCTTGGCTGATAATTGTTTTGTTTGAGGAGGCTGAAGATAGGGCCCCAATCCCTTCTAGCTTGTAGGGTTTCTGCTGAGAAATCTGCTGTTAATCTGTTAAATTTTCCTTTATAGGTTACTTGGTGCTCCTCTCTCATAGCTCTTATGATTCTTTCCTTCATCTTAACTTTAGATAATCTGATGACAATGTGCCTAGGTGATGATCTTTTTGTGATAAATTTTCCAAATGTTCTTTGTGCTTCTTGTATTTGGATGTCTGAGTCTCTAGCAATGCCAGGGAAGTTTTCCTTGATTATTCCCCAAATATGTTTTCTAAACTTTAAGATTTCTGTTCCTCCTCAGGAACACTGTTTATTCTTAGGTTTGGTTGTTTAACATAATTCTACACTTCTTAGAGACTTTGTTCATATTTTCTTATTATTTTTTCTTTATTGTTGTTGGATTGGGTTAATTCAAAGACACTGTCTCTGAGCTCTGAATTTGGTCTGCTTGTTCAATTCTATTGCTGAGACTTTCCAGAGCATTTTGCATTTCTATGAGTATGTCCAGTGTTTTCTGAATTTTTTAGTTTTTTTTTCCCTTAAGCTATCTATTTCCTTGACTATTTCTCCCTTCATTTCTTGTATTGTTTTTTGGATTTCCTTGCATTGGGCTTCACCTTTCTCTGGTGCCTCCCTGATTAGCTTAATAACCTCCTGAATTCTTTTTCATGTAAATCAGGGATTTCTTCTTTGTTTGGATCCATTGCTGGTGAACTAGTGTGATTTTGGGGGGATATTAAAGAGCCTTGTTTTGTCATATGACCAGAGTTGGTTTTCTGGTTCCTTCTCATTTGTGTAGGCTCTGTCAGAGGGAAGGTCTAGGGCTGACGGCTGTTGTTCAGATTCTTTTGTCCCATGGGGTGTTCCCTTGAAGTAGTACTCTCCCCCTTTCCCTATGGATGTGGCTTCCTGTGAGCTGAACTGCAGTGATTGTCTCTCTTCTGGGTCTAGCCACCCAGCAAATCTACGCAATTCTGGGCTGGTACTGGGGATTGTCTGCATAGAGTCCTGTGATATGAACTGTCTATGGGTCTCTCAGCCATGGATACCAGCACCTGTTCCAGTGGAGGTGGCAGAGGGGCAAAATGGACCCTGTGAAGCTTCTTAGCTTTGGTGGTTTAATGCACTAATTTTGTGCTGGTTGGCTCACTGCCAGGAGGTGGTGCTTTCCAGAGAGCATCAGCCGTAGTAGTATGGAGAAGAATCGGCAGTGTGTGGGGCCCTAGAACTCCCAAGAGTATATGCCCTTTGTCTTCAGTTACCAGGGTGGGTAGGGAAGGACCATCCGGTGGTGGCAGGGCTAGGTGTGTCTGAGCTCCGGCTCTCCTTGGGCTGGTCTTACTGTGGCTGCTGTGGTGGAGGTGAGGGGAGCGGGGTTCCCAGGTCAATGAAGGTGTGTACCTAGGCAGATTATGGCTGCCTCTGCTGAGTTATGCAGGTTGTCAGGGAAGTGGCAGAAAGCCAGCAGTCACAGGCCTCACCCAGCTCTCAAGCAAACTGAAGGGCTAGTCTCACTCCCACTGTGCCCCTCCTAATAGCCCCAAGCCTGTTTCCAGACAGTGGGTAAATGGAGCTTGAGAACTTGCCCCAGGCTACCCACCTCCTAGCTACAAAAGAAAAGGTCTTGGTTCTTCCCCTACCTGTGGGGTCCCAATGCCAGATTCATGCCCTCTCCTGAGTTCTGGCCAGGAGGCTTCTCACCCCATTAAAATTGATACAAAATTCAGCTGGAGATTTCCTTCTCTCTGTGGTGTTCCCCCCCAACTCCTCTAGCCATCATCCCAATGAATCCCTGTGGTGCTAGGCAGGAATGGCTTGCTTGGGGACCCAGTGAACTTTCAGGGCCTTACCTGCTACTTCCTCTACCCCTGTATTTCACTTGGCTCTCTAAATTGACTCAGATCCAGGTAAGGTTGTAAACTTCTTCTGCAAACAGACCTTCGGTTTTTCCGGTGGTGGGTGTATGTTTGGGAGAGACTAATTTTTTTTATTTTTAGTAGAGATAGGGTTTCACCATGTTGGCCAAGCTGATCTCAAACTCCTGACCACAATTGATCTGCCTGCTTCTGCTTTCCCAAGTGTTGGGATTATAGGTGTGAGCCACCATGCTTGGCCTTTTCAGCTATTTTAAAAGAATATCACACAATTCCAAGATTGGTTCCTAGATACAGTACTGACAAATGATTAGGTAACTTTCACCACTGGAATCTTAAAACCAGTGCAACACTTGTACATATTTTGTTTTCAAGTACAAACAGAAAGGCCAAACAGTGACAAAAGGCTGGGACCAAAAATCACTGAAAGTCTCACATTTTTTAAATTGCTACTTCATTTGAGTGAATGTCACGTAATTTTAATAATAATAGACACAACTAAAGTAGTTTGAGAGAAGCCCTAGTCAATATATTTTTTTAAGAAGGTCAATCTTTCCTGAACATTATACTTTGTACCCATATCACAGTTTTTCCTCATTAGCTGAAGAAAAAGATCTGAAACCAAGTCAAATTATTGACTGAATTGATTATCTTGTAAATAAACACCATTTAAACATTTTTACTCTCTCCTACTTTTTCAAATAACAAAATACATACTGTGCTGTTTCTGTTCAGAACTTATAAAAATAAATCTTTTAATTTTTTTTTAGGTCCAGGAACTTTAGAGCTCTTATTATATTCTAGTTCATCATGAATAAGCAAAACCATTTCAATTTTAAATGGCTGGTGTGATCTATCATTTTCTGGAAGCCTGGCAAAGGTAGCTTAGGAATTTTAGATAAATAGAGTGGATGACTAATTGTTGGAAATGTACAGGAAACAAAATGACTATAGAACTAGATAAAAGCTTTCCATTAGAAATTTAAAAAATCAGTGGTTTCATATATGAATATATGTAAAATCCAAAGAAGAACAAAAAGCAAATAAATAAAAATTAAAAGCAAAAACAAACAGGCAAAGAATCCCAAATTTTTCTCCCACTCAGTTTACTTTGGAGGCTACAGTGTAACGCAGAACCAAAACCAAAACAAAACAAAAAACAAAGCATATGATGGATATTTTGTTCCTGATATAAAAATTAATGTCTTCAAGTCTACCAACACTGCTACACATTTTGTGCGATTTGTGCAATTAAGAAATTTACTGGTCAGGCATGGTGGCTCATGCCTGTAATCCCAGAACTGTGGGAGACTGAGGCAGGCAGATCATGAGGTCAGGAGTTTAAGACTAGCCTGGCCAACATGGTGAAACCTCATCTCTATAAAAATACAGAAATCAGCTGAGCATGGTAGCAAGTGCCTGTAATCCCAGCTACTCAGGAGACTGAGGCAGGAGAATCACATGAACCCAGGAGGTAGAGGTTACAGGTGAGCTGAGATTGTGCCATTGCATTCCAGCCTAGGCAATAAGAGCAAAACTCCATCTCAAAAAACAACAACAAAAAAGAAATTTACTACAAGGACATGGCTAATATATATTTTAGTGCCAGTAAGATCTATGCAGATTAGTAAATGCAGTGTAAAACAAGACAATGTAAGCATTTATGTGAAATGTGGCTCCATGCTAAATCTGAATTCATGCTTAGTATTTTTAAAAAGAATTGCCAATCCCTCAAGGATCTAGAAACAGTAATACCATTTAACCCAGCAATCCCATTACCAGGTATAAGCCCAAAGGATTATAAATTGTTCTATTATAAAGACACATGCACATGTATGTTCACTGCAGCATTGTTTACAACAGCAAAGACTTGGAACCAAACCAAATGCCCATCAATGATAGACTGGATAAAGAAAATGTGGCAATATACATCATGGAATACTATGCAGCCATAAAGAAAAGATGAGATCATGTCCTTTGCAGGGACATGGATGAACCTGGAAGCCATCATTCTCAGCAAACTGACACAAGAACAGAAAACCAAACACCACATGTTCTCACTCATAAATGGGTGTTGAACAATAAGAACACATGGACACAGGGAGGGGAACATCACACACTGGGGTCTGTTGGAGGGTCGGGGGCTAGGGGAGGAATAGCGGCAATGGGGAGATTGGGGAGGGATAACATTAGGAGAAATACCTAATGTAGGTGACAAGGGGAAGGAGGCAGCAAACCATCATGGCATGTGTATACCTATGTAACAATCCTGCAAGATCTGCACATGTACCCCAGAACTTAAAGTATATATATATATATATATATATATATATATATATATGAATCACCAAATTGTCAATGCCTTTCTTTACAATGTTTATTTTATCTTCACTAAGATTAAGAGCTTTAACTATGAGCAATGCTAATTAGCTAAATTTCTCCAATTTCCCATCAGGTTTATTTATTTATTTTTCTAGAGACAGGGTCTTGCTATTTTGCCCAGAATGGTCTTGAACTCCTGGGCTCACACAATCCTCCTGCCTTGGCCTCCCAAAGTACTGGGATTACAGGCATAAGCCACCACAACTGGCCAATATCATATTTTAAAGGATATCATCAAAACGTTTTCA
The DNA here is from genome assembly GCA_963574635.1 of Cheracebus regulus. Taxonomy (NCBI): domain Eukaryota; kingdom Metazoa; phylum Chordata; class Mammalia; order Primates; family Pitheciidae; genus Cheracebus; species Cheracebus regulus. The sequence continues at coordinate 16,888 of CAUYQU010025253.1, forward strand.
ACTTTCTATTTTCTATGGATATGCATGAAGATAGACACAAAGAGAAAACTACATATGACTTACATGGACCATCTGTGACATGCTTGGACTTTCCATTTTGCCCTAAAAAAATATATATCATTTTACTTTAAGAGAAATGTTTACCAAATAAGATTGGTTTTTTTATACAAAATCATTCTCTTTTCCTTGTAACCATCCTACCAAAAATACATCTTCATATAGGTAACCTTATTCACATATCTCTCTTCTACTTACTTGTTCCTTTCTATCTTGTTTCATAAATAACCTTTACAAGTCCATCATCTGAATCAACCTACAGGTAACTTTTGAATTAGATAAAATTATTCTTTTTTGCAATAATGACACACATTCTTTGGCACATTTTATATACAGAATTATATATTAACTAGAATTCTTATTCTTGTATTTTCTTTTATTTGAGACAGAGTGTCACTCTGTTGCCCAGGCTGGAGTTCAGTGGCATGACCTTGGCTCACTGCAACCTTCATCTCCAGGGTTCAAGTGATTCTCCTGCCTCAGCCTCCCAAGTAACTGGGATTACAGGCATGTGCTACCACACCCAGTTAATTTTTGTATTTTTAGTAGTAATGGGGTTTCACCACATCGACCACACTGGTCTCAAACTCCTGACCTCAAGTGGTCTGCACACCTTGGCCTCCCAAAGTTCTGGGATTACAGGTGTGAGCCACTGCACCCGGCTTGTTCTTGTACTTTAGTGAGAACATAGGAAGCCAGAAATCTCAAACTACCTATCAGATATCAGTACTTTACGGATGAGAACCATTCCATAGTTTTTAGAAACATACTTTCCCATATCATAACCCTTTCTTAATTGGAAATGACCCAGACATCTAATGAGCACCCAAAGTAATGTCAATATTTTAAGTTACACAAATACTCGCAGTATTTATTCCATTTACATTTCATTCACTTTTGGCAGTTTCTCTAGATTATTTAAGAGAACTGAGATGTTAGGCAAGACTAGTCATTATTTCCTTGTTAACCATTTTTATACCCTGTACCTATTAGATATTCACTTAAGAACTTTAAAGTTAAATACATAGGTATTTTCATCAATAACTCAGAAGACTCAGCTGTTTTCATTAAACTAACAACATTAAATTGGTCTTATTTATTTTAAAAAATCAAACAAACAGACCGGGCACAGTGGCTCATGCCTGTAATCCCAGCACTTTGGGAGGCCAAGGCGGGCGGATCACCTGAGGTCAGGAGTTCGAGACCAGCCTGGCCAACATGGAGAAACCCCGTCTCTAAAAAAAAAAAAAAAAAAATTAATTAATTAATTAAAAATAAATAAATAAAACAAAGATCATTTTGGTTTTGGCTGGGTTTATGGTTTATTTATTTATTATTATTATTATTAATTAATTTTTTTTTAAGATGGGGTTTCACCATGTTGATCAGGCTGGGCTTGAACTCCCGACCTCAGGTGATCTGCCTGTCTTGGCCTCCAAAGTGCTTGGATTACAGGCATGAGCCACCATGCCTTGCCTATTTATTTATTTATTTTAAATCCATCTTGGGTTAGGGTTTACAGTTTTATAACCTTCTTTTACAAGCTCTGACACCTCAAAATATCTAGCAGAGACAAATATAAAACCCAGACGAAAATGTATGCTGATAATTCTGAAGATGTTTCTATTTTTATCTTGCCAATTATTTCATTTCATTTTATTTTATTTTGGAGATGGAGTCTCACTCTGTTGCCCAGGCTGGAGTGCAGTGGTGCAATCTCGGCTCACTGCAACTTCTGCCTCCTGGGTTCAAGCAATTCTCCTGCCTCAGCTTCCTGAGTAGCTAAGACTACAGGTGCCTGCCATCATACCTGGCTAATTTTTGTATTTTTAGTAGAGACAGCGTTTCACCATGTTGTTGAGGGTGGTCTCAAACTCCTGAGTTCTGGCAATCCACCTGCCTTGGCCTCCCAAAGTACTAGGATTACAGGTGTGAGCCACTGTGCCCCTGCCAATCTTTTCAATAATTTAAAAGCCAGCTTGTTTATTAATGATTTACTTAAGTTATATGAATTTGAAAATTGCTTAGACTTATGTACATAATTTATGAATACTCTTATTTATAAGCCAATGTAGTAGGCACAAGATACAAAATAATAAACATACATACACATAAACAGATCTAAACATGTATGCACACATATAAACAAAGATCCAATAGCTTCTACCTTGGATCTTTAGATGTAAGACAGCAATACAAACTCACTGGTTTATAAACACGTTCACGTAGGTAAACTTTGTTTGCCCTGATAGGTAATCCAATGAAGGCTGTGAACCAAAATTTGGAATAAAGCAGTTTTCATGGCATTTTGATTTTGAAAGGCCAAACTGGGAGACCTTTAAAACTCCAAAGAACGCTGAAGTCAAACAGCACCACAGAAGAAAATCACACACTGATCAAGCCTGACCTTGCTTAGAACAGCAGCTTAAAAGCCAGGATGCATGAAACTCTATCCTGCTTTCCTATTCAACAGCAAAATGAGACCTACAGAGAGGCCAAAATTCTCCAGATTCTAAAGAGTACTGGGGCCAAACAATATTACACAAGAATATCAGTTTATCAAATTCTGATTTCCCATATCGACACACACACACAAACAACTACCAAAACACAATCCAACTCCTGCAGCAGCAAACAAACCCCAAGAGTGTCCAGATTAAAATGGTTCAAGGTGATCTCCTCTCAGCTGGCTGGGTGTTTTCAATCTGCAAATGGAAATTCCTTTGGAATTCCCCATATTGAGAGGAGCAGATCCTGCTGTCTCATACCCACAAAAGACACTCTTTTCTGGGAACAGATGTGAAATTTCAAAGGCTGTTCTTCCTGGGCAATCAGGAATGCAGTTGAGGCTGGCAGCAGCAGGGCCAGAAAGAGAGAGAGAGAAAGAAAGAGACTGTGACCCACCTCTGGCCACAAAAGGGTCAGGCAGCTGCTCAGGAGGGCTTCTGAAATTCTCCCAGCCTGCGGCAGCTGAGTCACAAACAACATGTTCCTAATCAGGGAACCAAAATCTGTTACTGAAATGCCAGGGGTTCAGTCTAGGTCTTGCTGCTTGCCACACAAATGTCAGTCACTGAGACAGCAAGCATTGCCAGGGAAGAAAGCTTTATTCACATGTTCAACCAAAGAGAATGGGAGATCGTCTCAAATCTATCTTTCTGACTAATATTAGGAGTATGTATAGCAGGAAAGAAATGTAACTGTGTGTGGGAAAACAGGAATTAGGGAAGGGTAAGGAAGAGGAGTTGGTAAACAGGAATCAAGATGAATGAGAAGTCTGGTATCTCATTGTCTGGAGGCTAAGTTTTAGTTTCTTGATACTATCCTGGAGGACTGAAGGTGGGTTTCCTGAGGAAGGAATTCAGATAAAACGAGTGTAAGTTTCAAGCTTTAAGATCAAGAGGGTAAATTTGTATATTTATCCAAAAAACAATAAACATTAGTTTCATTTTCAGGGAAAGAGATTCTCTGAAAAAATCAAATATTTGCTCAACTACTTTAGATGAAATTCTCCTAAATTGATATATTCTCTTATTTAAAAAAAGTAAGTGATAAAATACACACAGAAAAGTGTAAGTAGTATATATATACAGTTTTTAAGAGACTAATACAAAAAACACTCAGTTGACCACTTAGCTTTGGAAATAGAATAGTAGCAAAATCTTTGAAGGCCCCTGTGTGCCTCTCTTAGCCCTGAAATAATCATTTTTCTAAATTTTGTTTCTAGTTTTTTTCTTTTTAAAAATAATTCATAGGTATGTTTTTCCAGCAAATTTACTATTCAGTTTTTTCTATGCTGCATATATGTCCCTAAATACAGTTTAATTCTACCTATTTTTTGAATTTTATTATTATTAGAAATTATGTTTCCTTTGTTTTTTGAGACAGGGTCTTGCTGTGTTATCCAGGGTGTAGTACAGTGGTATTATCATAGCTCACTGTAGCCTCAATTTCCTTGGCTCAAACTATCCTCCTTTGTCACCCTCCTGAGTGGCTGGGACTATAGGAACACACCACTATGCCTGGTCATGTATCCTTTTAATTGCACATTTAATTCAACTGTTTCCTCTATTGACTACTGTTCTGGTAACAATTAGGTCCCCATCTCTCAAGAATATTGCATCTGACCAGACTGAGAACCAATGTGAACGTGGGCCCCAAATCAGGGCTTTCAGAATAAAAAGCAACAGCCCAGCATTCCCCTTTACTTAGAATGGGACTGGGAATGGGAAGGTCCAAATATCCACCGTCCAAACTCAGAAAACCTGGAACTCAGCCAGGCACGGTGGCTCACACCTATAATCCCAGCACTTTGGGAGGCCCAGGCAGGCAAATCACTTGAGGTCAGGTGCTTAAGATCAGCCTGGCCAATATGATGAAACACTGTCTGTACTAAAAATACAAAAATTAGCTGGGTGTGGTGGTGCATGCTTGTAATCCCAGCTACTCAGGAGGCTAAGGCAGGAGAATCACTTGAACTCAGGAGGCAGAGGTTACAATGCAGAGCCAAGATCATGCCACTGAATTCCAGCTTCAGCGACAGAGTGAGACTCTGTCTCAAAAAAGAAAAGAAAAGAAAAGAAAACCCAGATCTCAATGCCAACACGGAAACCAAAATGTATCAGGAATGAAGTACAGTACCCTCTAATATACTCAAGGTCAAGAAGGGCTTGGAGAAATATATCTGACCATCTGGCCTATTGTAATAGAAATCGTCCCATCCCAGCATTTTAAATGCTTTTGTTTCTATTAGAGTTCCCAAAGGGTTTGGAATATAGTGAATCAGAATAAATCAGCTCACTCACAAGAAACATTCCTGGATAATGATTTTTGGTTACTGAAATTATTCATCACATTATTTCAAAGTGGCAAAATTCAGAGAAATCTGTGGGAAAAGAGAATTCTGGCCATGTTTGCTGTCAGATTTATATAGGACACATATACATACAATCTCTATTATTTTCAGTATATATGTCAAGAGGCCAAGACCTCTGATCATCAAAATAAGTTATTTTGCACATTACATGCATAGGACAACAGAGGGAAAGACACTTTCTTGGAGGATGACTAAAAGGCATTTTGCAAAACATACATGTCACTCTGAAGTAGAAGGACTAGAGCCCAGTGCCTTGTGGGCTTCATTAACTTGACCTCTCCTCTTCTTCAGTTACAGTGGCATCAGTGGCCACTGTTGCTTCTACCTGTTCTGCTAGCTTATTTTCCTCTTCCTAATCTTCTTGAGGACAGAAGTCTGGGTATTTCTGCATGCATTCCTGCATGGGAATATAGACTAGTCTACACAGTCTGATCCCTTGACATCCTCTGTGCTATAGTGGAAGCAGGAAAAGGCTGATTTGAACTGTCCCCCACAGGGACTGCTGGCCATTACAGACAGGTCCCATTTAATGACTCCATTTGGCAGTACCAATCTGTGCTCCTTGTAGGGATCACTGGGGTCATCAGCCACCAGGTCTGCATGGAGTTTTGTGGTCTTCTTTGGCCACAGATACGATTTGATTCTTCTCTTCCTGCTAGCAGTAGGACATGGCTGCAGTCCAGTGCTTAATGGTTCAACAACTAGAAAGTAATAATGAGTATACATTTGCATGGACCTAACAACATAACTTCAAAATATATAAAGCAAAAATTAACAAACATATAAGAAGAAATTGATAAATTCACAAATAAGTATGAGGTTTTTACATGGCATTCTCAGTAACAGAAGAATCAGACAATATGATTAACAAACTTGACATAATAAACATATATATAGGATACTGTACTCAACATATCAAAACATCCACAGTTTCAGAACATTTTCTTTAAACTTGCACAGGATATTGACCATATACTTCAGCCTAAGGAAAATGTCAACAAATTTCAAAGGATTATAATCACAAAATCATATTCTTTGACCTTAATGCATTTAAACCAGAAATCAGTAACAACTAGATAATTAAAAATCATATGTACTCAGAGATTCAAAAACATTTTGCATATTTCACAAGTCACAACACTCATATGGGAAATCTGAAAATATTTTCAACAATAATAAAAAACGACATCTCAAAAACATGTGGCACACACTTTGAAGGAAATTTATAGCTTTATATGCACACATTAGAAAAATAAAGGATGAAAACCAATCATCCAGTTCAAAAAATTAGAAAAAGAATAGGAATTATTATTATTTTTTTTTTAGATGGAGTCTCATTTCATCACCCAGGCTGGAGTACAGTGACACAATCTCGGCTCACTGCAACCTCTGCCTCCCAGGCTCAAGTGATTCTCCTGTCTCAGTCTCTCTAGCAGCTGGGATTACAGGCATGTGCCACCATGCCCGGCTAATTTTTATATTTTTAGTAGAGACAGGGTTTCACCATGTTAGCGAGGCTGGTCTTGAACTCCTGACTTCAAGTGATCTGCCCACCTCAGCCTGCCAAAGTGTTGGGATTACAGGCATAAGCCACTGTGCCTAGCCTAAGAATAGCAATTTCAAACAAAGAAAATTGGAAGGAAATTATAAAGAGCTAAACTTAATGATGTAGAAAAGAAATATATAAAGAGAATATCAATAAAACCAGAAGTATGTTCTTCGAAAAGGCTAATAAAATTGATGAAGTTCTAATAAGACTAGGAAATAAAAAAAGAGAAGGCACAAATAACCATTACCAGAAATGAAAAAAGATTGTCAGAGAGGTGACTAAAGTAGGAGAAAAAAATTAAAAACAAGAAAAAAAAGAAAAAAGAAAAAGAAAAATAGCACCATGACTCGCATGACTAGAAATCCCACAGATATTAAAAAAGATAGTAAAAGATTTTACGGACAACTTTATATAAACAATTTTGTAATGTTTAGATTAAAGGAACACAACACCAGAAAAATGTAACTACTTATCACAACTGATGTAAAAGGCAGGAAATGGTAAAAGGAAAACAAGTTTGAGTAAAACAGGAATTTGAACACTGGTGATATTTGATTATTTTAAAGAACTATCTTTTAGGTGTCATAATGGTATCGCAGTTGTGTGTGTGTGTGTTTTTTAAGCCCTCACTTTTAAGGGATTCAAAGTGAAACATGTATAGATGAAATGATAAAATGGATTTTGCTTCAAAAATAATACTTGCTGCAGAATCTGCCCTATGCCTGTACACAACACAGCACAGTAACTTTGTTAATATTTAGGGTTTAAAACTCACCACCTCGAAATTTAAAACAAAAAGCAAACAAAACCTCACCAACAACTTCGAGTCGCCCTCCTATCAGGGGAAGGCTGAGCGGCCCCTAAGGGATTCAGAGAACCAGTCAGCTCAGGCTGGTAGTGACCGTCCCTCATCTGAGAGCCTCAGGCCTTTTCCACCCGTTGCTGTTGGGAACCAATCACGGAGCTTGGCTCTGACGTGGAACCAATCAGGGATCTCAACTCTGTGGCCTCCTCTCTCACGTTCCCGCAGGCGAGGTGACGCCATGTTTCAAGGGCAGCGCGGTTGGTTCTGTGGTAGCGTCAGCCGGGATCTGAGGCAATTCTGGGGTAGGAAGCTGAATGCAAGCCGCGGGTTAGGTGGTGAGGGGTGCATCCTCCTTTCTCTGATGATTTGGGTCCAGGGTGCTTGATAGGTTCACCCCGTGCTCTTACCTCCACAGTGGCTGAAGGGGGGACGATCACTGACCCGCGAGCCGCCGACTTCTTGTTCAGCTGTGACGCCTCGCACCCAGACACGCTGAGGTACTGAGGGCTACCTGGCTTTGCCTCTTATGTTAGGGTGAGCCTGGAAGTGGGATGGAAGTTGCCGTCTGCCAGTAAATAAAGATGAGACTGGGCACGGTGTCACACGGCTGTAACCCCAGCTACTCGGAAGGCTGAGGCAGGAGCACTGTTTAAACCTGGGAGGTGGAGGTTGCAGTGAGCCGAGATCACACCACTGCACTCCAGCCTGGGCGACAGGGTGAGACTCCGTCGCAAAATAAATAAATAGAAATAAAGTAACAAAATGAAAATAAAATTAAATGAATAATATTGACACTAGGATGAGACTGGAAACGGGCCAGTTTTCAGTCCTAGATGGGAGGGAAAGAAGTAGACAACCTCCTTTCCTTTCTGCAGCAGTGCCACGAGCTTCTCCCTGGTCCTCGGACCTCTTCCTGAATTCCAGGTGTGTGTTTCCAGTTGCCTCTTCCACACCTGCATGTGGCACCTTGAAGGCCCCTCATACGCAATGTCTAAACCAAATCTTCTCATTTCACTTTATACCTATGCCATGGCCTGTGTTCTCCAAAACCACTGAATAACAACCCTATGCCATGAATCAGTCAGTGGCCAAATACCAATTCTTCTTCATCCTCACTGCCACTAACCTTAATTCCTTTGGGCAGGGACTATCACAGTAAATTCCTAAGCCGTTACTGTGCCTCGAATCTGTTCCCTGAGATCCCCCTTTCTATGGCTCTCAGATTTCGTTTACAAACCAGACATCAGATCAGGTCCCTACCACCCTCCTTCCCCTACTTTCCTCCGACTTACTACAGATTTAGATCTTGGCTGTATCTACCTTGTTTATTTCTGTTTTTCTCATGCCTTCCATAGCCCAGTCAACCTGAACTGCCATTATTGTGCCTTCATGCATGCCTTTCCTTTTCCTTGTAATGCCCCTCTTATCTCCACCTATAGGAAAGATGTTGCTTTCTATATGTGAAGGTTCCTCTGACTGCATGCCCACTCCTCACCTCAGGACTAATTGATCCCTTTTTATAGCAATGACCATGGATAAAGCTGCTGGCTCAATGCACTGTTGATGCCCAGTAAACATTACCGTTTTACATCAAGTTTCCTAATTCATATGGTCATTAACTAACCCTCTAAAGCCAAGATGTACCAGATACAGGCCCTCAGAAAGTAATATCTTATGCCATACATTTTTCCTTCCTTACTGAAAAAGGACAGGCTACATGTATCCTTCAATGTAATCATCTCCCGACTTCCAGTTACTTATTCATTCTTTTGAAAGGTTAAATACAGTCTTGTTTGTTTCATAACCTAAAATATTTCCTTTCTCCTAGAATATATCAGAGCCTTGATTACATAGAAGATAATGCTACAGTTTTTCATGCCTGCTATCTCTCTGCAGTAGCTAATGCTGAAATAAAAAACTCGGTGGCTTTGGGTCATTTCATTCTGCCTCCTGCATGCCTGCAAAAAGGTTAGCAAAGGTCATTCAGCCAATCCTTGTCAGACAGCCAAATCCGACTAATCTCTGTTAAACAGCCAAGTTCAACTTTATTTTGTTTTCAGTCACATATTTTTGAGTTTTGTATCTATTTAACATAAGTGGAAAAGTATGGACTTTGGATCAGATTGCTTGGGTGTATATCCTGACGTTATGTATCGTTTATTCATACACTCATTGAGCTCTTCCTTTGTGCCAGGTTTCAACCTGGGTAGGTGCTGAGGATTCAGTGAAGAATAAGACAGATGTAAATCTTGCTTTCACCAGCTAGGATCCAATGCTTACCAGTTTTGCCATCTTTTAGCAAGTTACTTCTCTGAAGTTATTCTGAGGATAAAATGAGGTAATGGGCTGGGGGCAGTGAGGCATGCCTGTAATCCCAGCACTTTGGGAAGCCGAGACAGGCGGATTACTTGAGCCCAGGAGTTCAAGACTAGCCTGGGCAACAGGGCAACATGGTGAGACCCTGTCTCTATTTTAATAATTTCAAATTACTTTTTTAAAAAGATAATGTATTAAGGTGTCTGATGTGGTGAGCATTTAATAAATGTTTTCTTTACTAGTTTTGAATCTCTTCATTGTTTTTCTAATTTTTTTCTTCTGACCTTTAAAGATTGGTTACGATAATAAACCCATGTATTTGTATTTTTTAAAAATACATTTGAAAATTAATACATTAATTTTTTCAGCAGCCCTAGGAAATAGGATGGGGAAGTAAATCAACTGCTTCTGAGATTGGTTCTTTTAATTTCCCCTGTTTAGAATACCCTTTCTTATCCTGTTCATCTATCCAAATCCTGCTATTTTTTCTGGGCTAACTTTATTATTTTTTTGAGATTGAGTCTTGCTCTGTCATCCAGGCTGGAATGCAGTGGTGTGATCTCAGCCCACTGCAACCTCTGCCTCCTGGGTTCAAGTGATTCTCCTGCCTCGGCCTCCTGAGTAGCTGGGACTGCAGGCACCCACCACCACACCCAGTTAATTTTTATATTTTTAGTAGAGATGGGATTTCACCATGTTGGCCAGGCTGGTCTTGAATTCCTGACCTCAAGTGATCCACCCACCTTGGCCTCCCAAAGTGCTAGGAATATAGGCGTGAGCCACCACACTCGGCCTGGGCTAACTTTAAATACCCCATTGGTAGGTTTTGTATTATTACCCAATTCTTGATATGTAGCTTGTCTACCCAATAGATATGTGTTTATCTCCAGAGAGACAGACTGAAGCTGAGTGCAGATTCCCAATGAAGAGAGTATTAAAAAGAAAAGAAAACAAACAATTTAAAAATTATTTCTAAAAAAGAGCCATTAGAGACCCCAGAGATTTGGTTCCTCCCATAGTCAATATCCTAGTGAAACCTACTGATAACTAATACTAAATTGTTCTAAGTGGTTACACAAATCAATTAATGACTGGATGGGGAATTGATTTAAAAAACTACATGTGCCAATCAGTGACCCAGCTTCAAGGAGCTTATATTGTAGAATGGCTGTGATTTAATTTATTACTCGTATTATATAATTTTAAATTATCAGTCCTATTCTGTCTTTGAGTTTAGCATCTTACATTAAGACGTATTTAAATTTTCAAAAATCTGTTTTAAATGAAAACATGCTTCTTTAAAAAATTCAAAGTATATATTTTTAAAAATTTGCCTAGAGCAGTATTGTCTAGTAGAAGTGTGAGATGCAAATGTTTGCTGTATATGAATTTTAAATTTTCTAGTAGCCACGTTAATAAAAATAAAAAATAGCTGGGTGAAGTGGCATGCGCCTGTAATCCCAGCTACTCTAGAGGCTAAGGTGGGAAGATCCCTTGAGCCCAGGAATTTGAGGCTGCAGTGCACCATGGTCACCCTTGTGAATAGCCACTGCATTCTAGTCTGGGCAACATAGTGAGACCCCCTTTTCTAAAAAAATTAATTAATTGGCCAGGTGCAGTGGCTTATGCCTGTGATCCCAGCTACTCTGATGGCAGAGGCAGGAGAATTGCTTGAACTCGGGAGGCAGAGTTTGCAGTGAGCCTAGGTTGTGCCACTGCACTGCAGCCTGGTGACAAAGCGAGACTCCTTCTCAAAAAAAAAATTAATTAAGTGAGTAGAATTAATTTTAGGAACATATTTTATTTAACCTAATATATCTAAAATATTTTCATTTCAAAATATAATCTATAAAAATTGAGATACTCTACATTCTTTTTTTGATACTAAGTCTTCAAAATCCTGCATTTATTTTATACTTACAGCATATCTCAGTTTGGATTAACCACACATTTCCAGGGCTCAGTACCTACATGTAGCTAGTGGCTGCCATGTTGAACAGCAAAAAGTCTAGAGTAATATTACCATTTTTGGCTAGTGTGAAAACTTTTGAGATCACTGAGTTAGGGTGCTGACATATTCCTTTGACATGCTGACCATTGTAGAATTCCTGTGCTACCATGTTTACTAGAGATATTGTTCATCCACCCTTCTTTTATATCTATATCTATATAGACATTAGATGTGAATTAGATATACATCTAATACATATCTAATGCATTAAATAGATATATATGCATTATATAGAGATAAATATATAGATAAAGATGTATATGTACATATATATGTATATACACATATACGTATATACATATATACACATATATATGTATATATGTATATACGTATATGTGTACATATACACATATACATACATACATATATATACACATATATACATATATATACACACATATATACATATGTATATATACACATATATATACATATACATCTAATGTATATGTAATGATACAGATATAGATGTATATCTAATGTATATATAGGCATAAATATATACATATATATAAAAGAAGGGTGGATGAACATACCTCAATGATATATATATATATATATATATATACACACACACACATTTAATGTATATATAGATACAAATACAGATATAGATATAGTCTAGCAGAAAAAGTCTACAATGATTAGCAAAGTGTATTAGAATCATCTGGGGAGTTTGTTAGAAAAGCAGATTCCAGAGCTCCTCCTCAATGATCTGATTCAATTAGAATTTGCATTTTAATAAGTGTGTTAGGTGATTTTGTTGCAAATAGAATAACACTGGCCTAGAAATTTCAGACTTTAAGCAAAATTCAGAAGATTCTGTAATTAAAAAAAACAGTATTGGATTTGTTTTTCTCACCACAGAAATAAGAAGAAAAATTGGTAGTTTTATTTGGGAACAAGACCAACATTTTCTGATAGAAAAGGTAAGAGTAAATTAACGTAATTGATTAGAATCTACACTTTCAAAATTTTCTGAAAGCAGAGTTATCTTTAAAATGTTTACTTGTGACATGTTAGCACCAATTAGTTAGATTAAGAAATTTATTTATTTGTTTTGAGACAGAGTCTCACTCTGTCACCCAGGCTGGAGTGTAGAGGCGCAATCTTGGCTCACTGCAACCTGTGTCTTCCAGGTTCAAGCGATTCTCCTGCCGCAGCCTCCAGACTGGCTGGGATTACAGGAATGTGCCCAGCTAATTTTTGTATTTTTAGTAGAGACCAGGTTTTACCATGTTGGCCAAGCTGGTCTCAAACTCCTGGCATCAAGTGATCTACCTGCCGCTGCCTCCCAAAGTGCTGAGATTACAGGCATGAACCCCTTGCGCCCGGCCCAGATTAAGAAATATAAAGGGCATGCTGTTATTGAATATTGTTTGGTTCAACATTGTTTTATAGTAGGACATTAGTAAAATTAAGATATTTTTGCATAAATATAATTATTCCCATAAGAAACCTGAAAATTTGCTTCTGTTAGTAATATTAAGAGAGTAATAGGTCATAGTATTCACCAGTTCTTTACTGCCAGTGTAGATTCTGATTGGTCAATTCCTGTGATGGGCCGTTAGTTCAATGTTTTGAATAACATTCCTCAATAAATGTGTACAAGAGTTTGTCCGAACCGATTCTGGTTCAGGGGGCTGCCTGATTCCCTCCCCTACTCCCCCTACCAAAAAAAGTGTACAATACTGGAAAAATAGCTGTTTTGTAGCTTTTGCCACCCTGCCTCAGATTTACTTATACTTTTGAGGTACTTCAAAATCTTTATGTAATGGCCAAATTTGGGAACATTTGAGCATTAAAACGAAAAATGACAATAATGAATTGTGATATGTTAGGTAAAAAGAATCCATGTGCTTGCTTTGGCAGCATCTATACTAAAATTGGAACAATACAGAGAAGATTAGCATGGTCCCTGTGCAAAGATGACATGCAAATTCGTGAAGCATTCCATATTATATGTGTGTGTGTATGTATATATATATATGATACTCTAAAAGCAGACATAAGGAAAAAAGGAAGGACAGAAAGAAGAAGTGAAAGAAGGAAGAAAATAAGAAAGAAAAGGATGGGATAAGGAAAATTTTCCTTTACAAAATAGCAGCTAGTAAATATAGAAAGAAAGATAAAATAGGAAATCTCAATTTTTAAAACCCTCAATATAATAATTGATTTCGATAAGGGTCATTAATGAATTCTAAACCCATGATCTCAAATTATCACCCACAGACTGATTATTAGTTACAAAGTTAAACAATGTACCTTTACAATGGAGAGATCTGGCAGGCACAACTTTAACTTAGCGAACTTAGCATCACCAATATTGGAGCAATCTTTCATTGTGTTCAGTCTGATGTGATATAATAAATACACAATATTATCTCTGTATTATTCTTGTTCAATACATTTAATCCAAATTTGATTATGAGTTAAGAATCAGGCAAATCCAGAATGTGGACCATACCACAAGACAACTGACCTGGACGCTAACATCAGTTAATGTCATAAAACACAAAAAAAGGCAATAGGACCGTTCTAGATTAAGAGACATAACAACTAAATGTGATGTATAAACCATGATTGGATTCTGTATTTTTTTTTTTTTTTTTTTTTTTACAAAAAGAGGCATAAAAGGCAGTTTGAGAGCAATTGGGAAAATTTAACAATGAACTGTATAATAGGTGATACTGTATTACATTTTATTTTCTTAAATGTGATAGTGGTGTTGTAAAGATAAAATAATGTATATTTTTAGAAAACACATGCCAGGTGTTAAAGAGTGGAAATGTCAGCCAGGTGCAGTGGCTCACTCCTGTAATCCCAGCACTTTGGGAGGCCGAGGCAGGCAGATCACTTGAGGTCAGGGGTTCAAGACCAGCCTGGCCAACATGGTGAAACCCCATCTCTTAAAAAAAAAAAAAAAAGAGTGGAAATGTCATATCTACAAATGTTTTCAAGTGATTCCACAAAAATATAAAGAGAGAAGAGGCACTCAAGGTGTCAGAAATGTTAACACTTTGTGAATCTAGGTGAAAGGTATATGGTATTTATTGTATTATTCTTTAACTTTTTGGTAAGTGAAATTTTTCACAATAAAGAGTTAGGGAGAAAATCTTTTATTCTATTAAAAAATTTTTTTAAAAACTTTAAACCCACAGCCAACATCATATAGAAAATCTTTACAGTATGTCCAAAGTCAGGCTATTAACTTATATATTTTATATTTCTTTAATTTGTTTTTTCTTCCTGAAGCATCATCATCTGAAAATACTAGTTTTTTCAGTTTTTTGTCTAGGAGTTAATAGTATGCTATACTAAGGACTGAAATATCTAATCTTTGACTTTTCACAGGGTTTCCAGGAATGTGGGCAGTAATGCAATGGTTATTATATGATGGTAACTATTGACTATACTAGAACTTTAGAGTTTAAAGGTCACTAATTTCATCATTTAGCTTTATACATGAGAAAACTAAGGTAAAGAGAATATAAAGACCCGTTTTAGTTCATATAGCCAGTTGTTAGCAAAGTAGAGCCAAATTTTCTCAGCTGTAACCCCATCCAATGAACATGCTTGTATTGATGTTGACTCTAGAAGTTATAATATTACATGATAAAAGAGTTTGTCAATTCTTTCAAAATATTGGTTGATATGAATATTAGTCAATTACAATAATGTAACCATAGCATATATAAGTGGAAGGTATTCATTGAATGGCAATAATAAGGGTAAACCTGGGGAACATTTTTATTGTTTGGAGTGGCTTTTTAATTTAAATATAGAAACTTTTTAATGATATGTAAAATAAATAGATGATGTGACATGTACCAGTATCTAAGTTGATTTCACAAAATATTTAGAAAAAGCTTAACATACATTTAGTTCTTTTATATCTTTACAGCTAAATACTTCACTATCCTTTTGAAGGAGAAATATAATTTGTTCAGCTTACTTTATCTTTTTGATTTGTAGCTCACAAGGAGCCCAGGAATCCTTAAGTCAAGGATTTTAAGAAAGTTTAAATTAGTAGCAAGTTTTTTTGTTTCCTTATTTTTGTAACTAAAAAGTAATATAACCACATTAGAGAAATTTTCAATAATTGAAAGGAGAATAAAATCAATCAAAGTTTTACTTATCTGACACAACCACTGCTGCTTTCTTTTAAATTCTGGTCTTCTTTATATATCTCTAAAATATATATAGCATAATTATATGTGTGTGTGGACAAAATTTTGTAAATTTTATATTTTTTGTGGACATAGCTAGATTGAGTGGAACTAAATATGTAAATATTTTTATGGCTTTTGATATATATATTGACAGTTTATTTTTCCTTTTTAAAAAAATTACTGATTGGGGCCGGGTGCAGTAGCTTACGCCTGTAATCCCAGCACTTTGGGAGGCCGAGGTGGGCGGATCACCTGAGGTCAGGAGTTTAAGACCAGCCTGGCCAACATGGTGAAACCCTGTCTCTATTTAAAAAAAAATAAATAAATAAAAAATTACTGATTGGATCATTGGTATGATAATTTTTAAAAATGTGACTTATTTTTCTATCAACAGCATGATGAAGTAACAGCAAATGAAATAAAGACCCTTAGGGAAAGCAGTGAACTAGCAACAGAACACAAAAAAGAATTCTCCAAAAGGTAATGAATTCATAAACTTCATTGATATTCAATTAAATGTAAACATCTATGATCACTAATTGTGTGCTTATCTCATTTAATTTTCAGTTTTCCTATGAGATTGATAGCATTATAATCATTCCCATTATGCAAAAAAACCTCTATGATTAGAAAGATAAGTAATTTCCCCAAAGTCATATAAACTTTTATTAAGTAGGGGAGAAGCAGGATTTGAACTAAGTCAGAGCCCATTCATTTAAATACTATACCATGAGATAGTATATAGTATGTATACTACCTCTGCAGAAAGGAAACAAGGATCTTATGTTATTATAACAGCTAATAAATTATTTAAAAATTTTATGTATCTCTGTGTGAAAACCCAATTATTATACTTAAAAACTACAAAGGAATCTTAAAATATATTTTTTAATTGGAAGGAAATATACTACATATTAGCAGTAATTTTATTAGGATGAAAAGTGATGAGTGATTTCCCCGCTTCTTTCCAAATTGCTTGTAATGTATCACTTTGGTTTAAGAAATTAAATTTAGACTGGGCATTGTGGCTCATACTTGTAATCCCAGCACTTAGGGAGGCTAAAGCTGGATGATTGCTTGAGCCCAGGAATTTAAGACCAGCCTAAGCAACACAGGGACACCCATCTCTATAAAAAATTTAAAATATTAGCTGGGGATAGTGGTACATGCCTGTAGTCCCAGCTATTTGGAGGCTGAGGTGGGAGGATTGCTTGAGTTCAAGAGGTTGAGACTGCAGTGAGCTGTGATCATGTCACTGCATTCTAGCCTGAACAATACTGTCTCAAAGAAAAATTAGAAATTAAATTTAAAAAGACAAACAAAAATGGACTTGCCGTTATGTTAGGACCAATTTATGAGAGGCTTTTTCATTGAAGGCTTATACGTGATCTAGTCCTAGTTCCATATTTTCCAATTCAGTTGGTTTTCAAATATTCATAGGGAACATTGTTTATTCAGAAGTCTACGTTTTATCCCTCCAAACCTGTGGCTGGAGTCAACCTAAAAGTGGAGGCAGGTGAGTCTCCATAAGGGAGCATCCCAAACTGTCCCAAGTTGAGGTCAGTTGGGATTCTAAAGAAAAAACCACCAAATAGAACAATCAGTCTAAAGCATTTATTAAGGGAACTTGTAGAGTACTGCACCAGTCCTTGCAATGGACAGCAAGAGAAAGGGGGTGTTCTACCTAGGTATATCCACAGTGAGGGAGTCTGGGTATGGAGTTTATATGAGGGTTTAAGGAATCTGGCTCAGGGCTGAGGCCAGTTTCTTTCAGTATTTTGAGTAGCAACCTAGACGCCTTTATCAGTGCCTGGTTTGAGTTCAAGCCCAATGGGAAAACCCTGCACTGGGCTGGCTCACAGAGCAGTCAAAGCACTCTGTGATTTTTGGTCAGGACACAGAAAGAAAGCCAGGTGTAGAATGGAGGGAGGGGAGGATGGGACTGGGGTACCCTGCAGTCTGGTATTTAGCTGCTGTAATAAAAAATATCAAATAGTTATCTTTCTTCAAAAAAAAAAGTAATCACTTAATTTATATAATTTTCTCAAGTTTTTCTCCCATAAGGATTAATTTCCTTAATATACAAAGAAGTATTACAAATCTGGGAAAAATATGTCCAATTCAAAAACATCAACAAAAATGGACAAGGGATATCAATAAACCCTAGGTAGGTGTCTACTTAGAGCCTTTTCTTTGTGGAACCACCAGAGGGTGCAGTGTGAATATAGATAAAATATATCCTCAATTTACCCACTGAAGCATTTGTTAGCATACTACTAGAGACACTGATTTTTTTTTTTTTATATCATACAAACTTGATGTAAAAAAAAAAAAATCAGGCAGTACAGAATATAAAATCCTAATTTCTCCCCAATCCTCTCCCAGTAATAACCATTGTTTTTTGTTTTTAATTGAGACAGAATCTCACTCTGTTGCCCAGGTTGGAGTGCAGTTGCATGAGCTCAGCTCACTGCAAACTCTGCCCTCAGAGTTCAAGCAATTCTCATGCCTTGGCCTTCTGAGCAGCTGGGACTACAGGCGCATGCCACCACACCAGCTAATTTTTTGTATTTTTAGTAGAGATGGGGTTTCGCCATGTTGCCCAGACTGGTCTCGAATTCCTGTTCCTGCTTCAGCTTCCCAAAGTGCTGGGATTACAAGTGATCCACCCGCTTCAGCCTCCCAAAGTGCTGGGATTACAAATATTATGATGTGTAATGGCTGCATATGGCATTTCATCTTATTTGTTTAGCCACCTTTTTTGTGATGCTGTTACTTTTTTTTTTTTTTTTTTTTGAGACAAAGGCTCACTCTAACCCCCAGGGCTGGAGTCCAGTGGTGCAATCTCTGTTCACTGCAGCCTTAACCTCCCAGGCTCAAGTGAATGATCCTCCCTCCTCAGCCTCCCAAAATGCTACTAAGATTACTGGCATGAGCCACCACACCTAGCTTAAAATTTGTTACTTTTATGACATCTCCATGAACATCTTTTTAAAAATAAATCTTGCTCTACTTTTTTGAGATAGTTTTCCTCATGTAAATTCTCAGATGTGGAATTTATGGTGTAAAGAGATAGGAATTTTTTTCTTTGTTAAACACCTTATGTTTATTTATTTATTTTATTTGCTTAATTTTTGTGTGTGTAAGACAATATCTTGCTGTGTCACCCAAGTTGCAGTGTGGTAGCATGATCATAGCTCACTGTAACCTGGAACTTCTGGACTCAAGCAATCCTCCCACCTCAGCCTCCTGAGTAGCTAGGACCACAGATGCGTGCCACCATGCCTGGCTAATTAAAAAAAAAATTTTTTTTTGAGATGGAGTCTCATTCTGTTGTGTGCAGTGGCATGATCTTGGTTCACTGCAACCTCTGCAACCTCCACTTTCTGGATTCAAGCAATTCTCATGCCTCAGCCTCCCGAGTAGCTGGGACTACAGGTGTGTACCACCTCGCCTGGCCAATTTTTTTTTTTTTTTGGTATTTTTAATAGAGATGGGTTTTTGTCTTGTTGGCCAGGCTGGTCTCAAACTCCTGGCCTCAAGCAATCCACCCTCCTAGGCCTCCCAAAGTGCTGGGGTTACAGGTGTGTACCAACTCACCCAGCCTAATTAAACATTTTTTTTTTTTTTTGGTCAAGATGGGGTCTCACCGTGTTGCTGAGGCTGGTCTTGAATTTCTGGGCTCAAGGTATTTATTAATTAGTATAGTAGCAGGCCAGGCATGGTGGCTTACACCTGTAATCCCAGCACTTTGAAGGCTGAGGCAGGAGGATAGCTTGAGGCCAAGAGTTCAAGACCAGCGCCTGAGCAACATAGAGAGACCCCGTCTCTACAAAAGATAAAAAAAAAATTAACTGGGTGTAGTGGTGTGCTCCTATAGTCTTAGCTCCCTGGGAGACTAAGGAGGAGAATTACTTAAGCCCAGGAGTTGAGGGTTGAAGTGGGCTAGCTATGGTCACGCCACTGTGCTTCAACCAAGGTGAAAGAATGAGGCCGTGTATATATAAAAAAAAAAAATTTGTAGCATATATCTGTTTCTTAGAATATGGAGCTGGAGAGTATTCTTTCTTACTGGAAATCAACTACATAATATCATACAATATGTTCAGATACACACACTGAAGAACACTACAAAATTGTAATCAAAATCTATGTTTAGTTTGTTAAGTAATTCTTGAGAGAACCACTGAGAGATAGTGTCCTTGTGATCAAATGATGAATCTCTTAAGAGTTAAATCTTATAAAGGAAATTTGGATTATGTTGATCCAAGTAATGCAGTGGTGGCACGTTGGTAAAGGCAAAATTTTAATTTCCCTAAATGCTGTCTCACATGAGTCAGAAGGGCTTGGGAATACCCAAAATGATCTTCTAGAGAATAAGAGTTTGTGCCCTCATTAGGAATGGCTCTCTCATTATATGGCCATGACTGGAGGACTGCTTTCTCTGATAAAAACCTTTTAATCTCCTGGTAAAGGGGAAGATGTAGTATAACAAAGAGCTTTGCCATTTGGTGAGAGAAGGGAATGTCTTGTGTATGTTGCAGTGAAATTTATCATGTGCAGTTTTATGCTGTCTTTCTGAGGATCTTCAGTGCATTCTTCTGAGATACAGGCTTTCTTGATTGCAGTTGGGGTTTTTAGTTTACTTAGTAGTTCAGCTTGTACTTGAGTCACCAGATGTAAATTAGACATTTATCTCTTCAGTTGCCAGTATGCATTCTGCGTATTATCACTTGAAGTTCTTACTCTTCAGAGATCTCTGCTCTTCAGATTGTCTTCCTGATATAAATAGGTTTGTTTGGCTTTTGAGTAGTTCTGTTTTGAGATCATTACATTCTTTCCTCATCAACTTTTTGTTCCAAACCATGGACCTTCAGGTCACAGCTTAACTTTTCCACCTCCCAGTTTGATAAAGGTAGACTGAAATTCCTCATCACCAGCTGAGTTTTCACCTGTCCTTAGCTAGAGTTCTACTTCTTTAGATTGCATCTGTTTATTCAATACTTTTAAAGATTCAGAGTTGTGTTTAATCATTTTATCCAATTTGCTCTTTAAATCATCTCTACCAATGCAAATCTTTCAATATACATAATAGGCCTTATTTACTTGTTGCTGTTCCACAAAACTTGTTTCTTCCAAAAATCTTCTTTTCTTAACATAAGATTTCTCTTTCTCTGAATCCTTAAGTCCTTTTTTGGTGTCTTCATATGGGCAAAATGGGAAGCAACAGAAGAGGTTCCTCAATATGTTGAAACTGGAGTTGCTGGTTTTTTTCTTTTTTTAAAGTAATTTAGCATACAGGTAACATTTTCTATCAGTGTATCCATGAGAGCCTAAAATCAGGCTACTTAGGGCCGCCACTGAGTTTCCATTCACTAATGTGTAGAAACAGCCCAAAACAGATCGGATTGCCAGGAATCACTACGGGTTCCAGTTTCCTTGAAGATACCTCCACTTTACCAGCGAAGGCAGCCACTCTGAGTTATTGAGTTATTGAATTGAGGATATTTGTCTTATATCTACCCATTTGGAATTCTTTAAGATTTGAAGGATATTTTAGTCGATTATCTTGGCTCTTAAGGTGCATAGTCATACCAATTGTTAATAATGAAAGTATTCCTTCTTTCACAATATCTCTTCTGTTTTGTCCTACTCCCACCTCTTTTCCCCTTTAGCTCTTATTGTTTGGCCAGAATTTTTAGAGCCATGATAAATAATGGGTGGTCTCTGACTTTTCTGGGAACACGATTTTGCTTTATTTGTAACATCTCATCCTAATGAGTATAGTTTGTCTTGGAAGAGTTTAAATGAAATAGAAGCTTTTTAAAAATTGAAAATAAAGGCTTTGCTATTACTCACTGTACTTTTAGAGTTTTAGGAAAATAATAAATTTAAGGATGACTCTAATTTTTAATTATCGAGGTTTTTGTTTTTATTTTTATACAATATTACTAATTATATGTGGTCTAAGTATAGTAAACATTGTTATTTTTGAATAGTGACTGTTCAAAAGGACATGAATGAAAATAGGATTTTTAGTTGAAAACCTTTTAGCTTTTTCTTTTTTGAGACAGAGTCTTGCTCTGTGACCTACGCTGTAGTGCAGTGGCGTGATCTTGGCTCACTGCAACCTCCACCTCCCAGGTTCAAGCAATTCTTCTGCCTCAGCCTCCTGAGTAGCTGGGATTACATTTGCCTGCCACTACGCCTGGCTAATTTTCTTATTTTCAGTAGATACAGGGTTTAACCATGTTGGCCAGGCTGAACTCAAACTCCTGACCTCATGTGATCCACCCGCCTCAGCCTCCCAAAGTGCTGGGATTACAGGCGTGAGCCACTGCTCCTGGCCACCTTTTACTTTTAAAAAGTAGAATATAATTGATTATATTACCCAACTTAAGTAAAAAGGAAACCTCAGAAGCCACTTCAAAATCCTATTTATGTGATGGTTTTCCTAGACATCCATTTTTTTTTGTTTTTGAGATGGAGTCTCACTCTGTTGCCCAAGCTATAGTGCAGTGGCATGATCTCGGCTAACTGCAACCTTTGTCTCCTGGGTTCAAGCGATTCTCCTGCCTCAACCTCCTGAGTAGCTGAGATTACAAGAGTGTGGCACCACACCCAGCTAATGTGTATTTTTAGTAGAGATGGGGTTTCATCATGTTGGCCAGGCTGGTCTTGAACTCCTGACCTTAGGTGATCCACCTGCCTCAGCCTCCAGAAGTGCTGGGATTACAGGCATGAGCCACCGCGCCTGACTCAGACATCAATTTTTATTTTTTATGGTAAACTATGGAAATACTAGTTAATAGAGGTCCAATTATTTGAACACTAAGAAACAAAAATGTTGTGATCATTTAAAATAGAGATCACTATGCTTTTCTCTTGGCAGATTTAACATTACATATGTATATGTGCATTTTGTCTAAATATATAGTATTGCATTACTGTACTTTCAGGGATATTGAGAAAAAGACTCAGGCCTCTATAGACTCAAATACTTGTTTTGTGAAGTGGCCAAGAACACTAGAATATCTATATGGGTTTTTATATTATTAAAAGCACAAAAGAAGTTCATAATTAACATTTTCATCCATTAAGACCAAAGTCTGATCAAAGAGCAATTAAATTACTATATATGTGCTCACTTTGACATCACATATACCAGAACTGGAACTATTCAGAGGTTAGCATGGCCCCTGCTCAAGGATGACATGCAAATTCACGAAGCATTCTATGTATTTTTTAACAATCACTATATATACTGCCTGGAATAAGTTCTCACTTGTAAAATAAGTCCAAATATATATGTGTGTGTGTAATATACTATAATAAATGTAAATATTTATTATAAATATTTATAATTATACTTTAATATAAATGTAATACATATAGACATACATACTATATATATGAAAATGTGACTTTCTGTATGTTTTATTTTACAGCACAGAAAAGCATTTTATAAGAACTCCAGTTGTAGAAAAGCAGATGTATTTCCCTCTACAGAATTACCCAGTGAACAACATGGTAACAGGTAGTTTAAAATAAAATTTAGATAAAACTTAGGTAGGGAAGAAACAAGGGACTATTCCTGTTGCATTCTAAAGCATTTATATAGTAAAAAAGAAAGAAAGAGAAACAAACAAACAAACAAGGGAATATTATGTTGAATAGAGCTGCTGTATTTCAAATACCTAGGGAGTAATGCTTTCTCTATTAAGCATGGTAAGGCAGAGACATCATTTATATATTGAATAAATTACCTGCAGAACTGACCCAGGAATATGCTTTTATATTTTCGGTGCTAAAACAATGGTCTCTAGGTAGGGTGACCACATGTCCCTATTTACATGAGACAGTCCCAGTTTATGCTATTGTTTGGGCATTAGTTTTTAACTCTCAAGTGTCCCAGTTTGGAAGACAAATTATATGAACAGCGCCAATCATAGTTTCTTTTAAGAATCTGTTGAAACATAGGCCCCTTTCCTTAACATCCACACATACAAAAATAACACACATTGCCGTGCCATTCAATATCAGATATATACATATTTTTAAAAACAAACAAACAAAAACATAACACACAAACTTTACATATAATTGTAAAAGGCTCACAGATGGCCGGAAGCCTATACATGGATTATCCAGGTGTCCATGCTCCATATTTGGGTTTTCTATTGTGCCCTACATAAAGAGAAGACAACTAACCAAGGCTGATATTGAGACGGTAGAACTAAGGGAACCAATTGAAAAGTGGTCTTTGGGATTTGAATTGTGTTGAGTGAGATGGATATTTAGATACTTTGATCTGAGTAGTATTCAGCGGAATCATTGATAACAATAATTTTAAATATAGATTTTTTTAAAAAAATTGTTTTTAAAAGAGAAATTTTTTAAGTATGGGTTGTTGAAAGCTTATTTAAAACATAATCTGTATATTTATCATTTTCTCTTTATTTAGCAATCTTAAAACTACCTCTTGCAGCTAGTCCATAGTTTCCTAGATGTCTTGTCATATTACTACCTCTATTCATTTGCACTTAGCAAACATTTATTAATATATTTAAAAGGTCAACGATAAATATTAAAATCAGCCATAGATAAGGACATATACCTACATTTGGACATGTAATAGTGCTGTTTTATGCGTTACTCCTGGATAAAGAAACAGTCTGATTGTTCAAAAAGACATAACAGTATAACATAAAAACTATTTAAAAATTAGTCAGGATTTTAAAAGTATAATTTTAACCTGTGGTAATACTCTGTTGTTAATTTTACTGGTAGATCTAAAGTAAAAATTTTTAACCTTATTTCCTCAATTGAATAATATTTCCTTTTTTGTATGTCTGCATTAAGTATTTAATAGCAATTTCTTGGAGGAAATCTTCATTTTTAGAGATAATTTATTTGTTTTTAATTTTGATGTGAAATGACAAATACTTCTCTTTTTTATCATGCCCATCTGCTTGCACAGGAAGGAATAACTTCTTGTTGGAAAAAATCAGCTTGTGTTAATTAAGCATTTATTGACTAAGAGTTCTAACTTAGGCTGCGGTATCAATTTTTGTGAATAAAACTTGACTATCTCTTCCTCGGAATGGGTGGTGTTCAACTCAGTGACTGTTAAATCTCTGAAAATAGAATTAATTGTGGTCTTTAGTTATAGAAAATACAAGTTGGGACAATAGCCTAGAACTGGGTTTCTCAGTTTTGGTGCTATTGGCATTTTAGGCCAGATAATTCTTTGTTTGGGTGAGGGTAGGTAAGTGTCAGTCCTGTGCATTATAGAATATTTACTCTGGCCTCTGCCCACTAGATAACAATAGCATCACCCCTCTCTCCCCGAGTTGTGACAACCAAAATGTCCCTAGACATTGCCAAATATCCCCTAAAACATCAAAAGATTTTTTGTTTTATTTTCAGCTTTTGACTAGAATTAAATTCTCTCAGACTAATATCACTTGTTATCACCCATAAGAAGTTCTGATTGACAGTTACATATGTGATTAATAAGAGTAAGAAAGCAATTACTAATAATTGTAAATACTTTGCTGGTAACAATTTCCAAATAAAAAGGTTCTGATAATTAAAAAGTTTGGAAATTATAATAGATGCTGTATTAGTTGTTTATTGATGTAAATAAAAGTGCTCTGAAACTTAGCAGCATAAAACAATGAACATTTATTTATTTATTTATTTATTATAGAGATGAGGTTTCACTATGTTGCCCAGGCTGGTCTTGAACTCCTGGGATCAAGCAATCCTCTTGTCTTGGCCTCTCAAAGTGCTGGGATTCCAGGCATGAGCCATCACACCTGGCCCGATGAACATTTATTATTTCAGTTTCTAAGGTCAGAAATTCAGGAGTGTCTTAGCTGGGTACTTCTGTCTCATAGTCTATTGTGAGGTTGCAGTCAAGTTGTCAGCTGGAGTGCAGTCATTCCAAGGCACAACTGGGACTGGAAAATCCACTTCAAAATTCACTCAAGTGGTTATTGGCAGGTGTTGGGTCCTTGCTGGATTTTGGCCAGAGCCTTCAACTCCTCACCAAATGGGCCTCTCCATAAGGACTATCTACAACATGGTAGGTAGCTTGCTTCCCCCTCAGAGTAAAAAAATCCAATAAGAAGGAGCATGCCTAAGACAAAAGCCATAGTCTTTTTTACATCCTCCTCTCAGAAATGACATAGCATCACTTCTGTCATATGCTATTGGTTATACAGATCAAACCAAGTACAAAATGATAGCAAACTGTGAATATAAGGAGGTGGGGATCAGTTGGGGCCACTGGGTGGCTGACTATCACAGATGCATGTGGGATTGTCTACCAAGAATGCCTTTCTTAGGAACTCCCATCTTCTTCCCAATTTATCTGGGTAACACAGGAACAGACATTTTTTTAAACAAGAGCTTGCTCCCCACCCTCAACATTTGCTTTCAGAATGAATGCCTGATGTGAGCTGGGCTAATTGCAGATCTTCTGGATTTTCAGATGTGGAACATAGCAAATCAAGTCATTCTCACTTAGGTGATCAAAACTCTAAGATGTAAAACTTAGGAGCTGTCATTGGCCATATTTTCTACCGTAAAAAGAAAGCCAACTTGCCTCCAAAAAGGAAAATGAGGCTAACACGTACAGGAAAAACTTGAGACCAAGTCTGCAGTGAGGTGTGATCGTGCTACTGCACTCCAGCATGGGCAACTAAATAAGACCTTGTCTCAAAAAACAAAACAAAACAAAAAACTAAAAATTTGAGACTGGTGAGAGCTATCATAGCTGGTTTTAGTTAACTCTGAGTCCCAGCAATATGCCTACCTTCCTCACAGCTTGGATGATATAGCAATGTCCTTCCAGTAAACTCCCCTTTTGTTTAAATTAGTTTAACTTAGGTTTTTGTCCATTTCATCCTAAAGTCCTTAACTATTCAAAAATGCCACAATAATCCATTTCTGATGCTATAAATGTCCTATCCTTCTAATACATAGAGGAATATTTTTTACTAACATAATTTTTAAATTTCTGTCATCATACATCTTTAGAGATTTCACACAGTGTATATGTGCAATTAACTAAACATTAATAGTGATATTTTTCTGCACTAGTTTATTTTACACAGATATGTAGCCATTAGGCAAAGATTATGCACTCATATGGAGTATAGTAATAGTGCTTCACAAGCTCCTAAAGTAAATGACCATGATTAAAATATCTTTGAAGGTGCTAGTCAATTTTATATGCTTGGATTCATAGTTAATTTATTAACTATGAATTTATTATTTTTTATTAGAAACAATTAAACAATATGCGTAGATATCCTGTTGATCTTGATGGTATGGTGTTCTAAATTTAGTCATCCTTGAGCACTACCAGAATTTTTTTCACACAAATTTACTTTTAAATTAGATTTCAATTTTAGTTAAAGCCCAAACACTTGGGTTACACATAAAATATAATCATTTAAATAGTAAGCAATTGATATCAAGTTAATATTGCTTATTCATAAAGTCCTTAGTTATCTCCATTCTAGGCGGCATTTTTATATGACTCATATCTATTTTGGATTACTAATTGACATCAAAATTACTCTCACCCATTATCTTTGTTGACTGGGCAGTAACATCAATTTTTCTTTAATATATTTTTGTTAAAAGAATCCTATTCCAGTGTCAGCAGTGCAAGAAACATTGCCTGCTGAAACAGGGAAGATGAACTGTTTGCACTGTTAGTAGTTAGTTGGATGGATTATCCTCTAAGTGATTACTCTCTAAAGTTAGATACACTTCCCAGTTATTTTGGTCTAAGTACTTTTATGTTCTAGCCCCAACCTAGACATCACAATCTCAATAGTCGAAGTGGTTTTAATCCAGTATCTTTAAAAGGTGGCAGAAAGTCGTGGGGAGGGGAAGTGGAGGTGTTCCCTGGTAATTATATGGTTTCATGCAGAATCTTCTCACTGGCACTACTATTCTTTTTACTTCTTTTCTAAAAATATTCTTTAGAATTCTTAACTCTAATAAATCAAAGACACTAAAAAGCAGATAGTATGCAAGGGTTGCAAGTTATGTGTGTGTGTGTGTGTGTGTATATATATATATATATATATATATATATATATTTTTTTTTTTTTTTGCAGGTTATATATCAATTGATGCCATGAAGAAATTCCTTGGGGAGCTACATGACTTCATTCCTGGAAGCTCAGGATATTTGGCATATCATGTTCAAAATGAAATTAATATGTCTGCTATAAAAAACAAATTGAAGAGGAAATATTAAATTAAATTATAAATATCTTGGCATTTATTTTCTATAAAATATTACTGAGATGTGCATAATGTAAAATGCTCCCTTTTGGTACTGGGGGATTCAGAAATGGGAAAGAATTTTTCTGTTTCTCAAAATGTGTCTTTAGGAAATTCAGAATCATTTTGGCTTTGTGTTTTGATATTTGGGCTGGACTCTTTCCCCAGCTTATAAAAATTGTTCCAATATTCTCAATGCACAGTTGGTAAGGAATAATTGTCATTAATATATTTTATAAGAAGTCTGAATCTCACACTCTCCATCTCTCAGTCTTCCTCCTCCTCCTCTTCTCTCTCTTTCTCTCCTCTCCTTCTCTCTCCCTCTCTCTTTCTGTCAAATGCTCTTTTGGCTTTAACATTCTATTTTATTTTTTCTAGATTTAATACTGTGAATGCTAAGTTTTATGATTCTGGTCATCTTATTTGATTTAAAAAATTAGGATGATAGTTGAGTTCTGAATTACTGTTTCTGACTTGAAATATGGAGAAAAACATTGTAATAATTCATATTTCATGTAGGATGGTGTCTGATAATAAATATTTCAGATATGACTTAACATAAAGAGTATGAGTGTTATATCTTGTTAGTTGAACCTGCAAGGCACCTTAGAATCACAGTGCTGGAAAGGACCTTAAAGAACGAGTTCCAGTTCACTTATTGTTTTTAATTAGAAAATAAGGACTTTGAGAAGATGTCTTACTTAAGGTGACTAACTTGGGGCCAAAAGAGAACTGGACACAACCCTCTTGATTTTCTAGGCAAGTACTTCCCCAGTCTCCCACATAGCATATGCTGTAGCCTCCATGTCAGGTGTAACAGGACTGCAGGTCTGCAAAGCTGACACAGAAACAAGACAACATGCTTGTCTTTTAAATAAGTTGAAATAGTGAGGGAGAAGAAAAGGAAAAAATCATTTAGGCAGACCACTACAGCTAGTCCTCGGAGAAATAGCCTGAAAAACCGCAGCTGTAGGCATAAATAGAGCAGCCTAGGGAAAAACCAAACTGCAGCTGCACTGATAAGAAAGCAAGGCCCAGCATAGAGCCTTTGTTCTTTGTAGATTAGCAGGCTCTCAGTAAAAAAGTTTCTTCCCCTTTTCAGGCATTTACATGGTGGGCTCCATGGGAACTTGCACAGGGAGGTGGGGGGCTTACCTAAAACAGGCCCACAGTTACATAAACAAGAGAAGCTGCACTTTGTGCTTACCCAAGACATACCTGCAGCTGTACAGATGAGAGTTACACAGACAGCTTCATAGATAAGGGAAGTTACACAAACAGCTACAATAGAAATGATCAACAAATGAAGAAGTTGATTTTTGAAGACTAAGTGAAATTTATACATTTCTGACAGGACTGGCCAAGAAAAAGAAAGAAGGCACAGATAATATCAAAAATGAAAAGAGGAATACATCTCAGATTCTAGAGACATTTTAAAAATTAGAGGAAATTATGACCAAATTAATGCCAATAAATTTGAACATTTACATGAACCATTTAAATTTCTAGGAAATGGATCTTACTAAAACTGCCATAAAAAAGAAGAAATCTGAATACTCCTATAACTGTGAAAAATAATGATTTTATGATATTAAAAATCTTCCTACAGCCCCACTAATTACTAGCTTTGTCATCATGGTGAGCTATGTAACCTGTTTCCGCAGCTGAGAAGTGAAGATAGTAACATAATGCCATAGTAATATTGGAGGATTCAATGAGAAAATGTTTGTAAAAGTGCATTGCACAGGGCCTAGCGTTTGCCACATAATCAATGCTTGCTTGCCTTTATTAGTCTCCTTTACCGCTATGGTGTGTCACTGAGTGCAGAATGTGTGTGTTCTTCAGGCTCCTTTGTGTGCTTTCTCTGAAAGGGAAAGGAGCCTGCTCTTTGTTCTGAAGTAAAACTGCTCAGGGCATTAGGTGCATCTGAAATTTAAAAATAAAATTGAAAGAGAATTGATCTTTTCCTTAAATCAGATTGTCTCTGCTTTTGTTTTACACACCCACCTCAATATCAGCCTTGGAATTTTTTCTTGCTGTTGTGGGTGCAATTTTTGTGATATGTTCAGAGCTATCTACCCTACTCCAGGCCTTGGATCATGACGTTAGTGGCTTGGAAAAGGCTATCGCTTAGAATTTATACTCAAGCCTCCACTAACACCGTCTTCATTCTTCATCCATCTCTCCACGCTAGAGTGATTTCCCAGCCTGGTGTTTGATTTCTTGTTCTTATGGCTCCTCTGATCTCCAGAGCATGCAGTACTCACTAGCCAGAATATTGCCCATGTCTTCCGTGTTACATAAAGTTATTTCCAGCGTATCTGATCTCTTCTCATCCTTTCTCTGTCACTTGGGGGCTTTGCTCAATCTGATTGTCACAATCTTTAGGAGACTTCCCCTATCTTGATCAGAGAGCCCTTCATTCCTCCATTCCTTGCTTCTACAATCATGACAGTGTGACACAGACCTTATGTCTTCCTGGAATTCCCGATCTCAAGAGCTTTTCTTCATGGTGTTGCTTACTTAAATGAGGGTGCCCTACAACTATGGGGCTCTCAACTCTCTTAATGAGGTTTGTTTCCCTGTCACTCTGTTCACTTTGCTCTTATCTTTAAAATCAGGTTCATTTCCTTGTACTAGTTATGCTCCTCACCACACCTACTCTGTATTGTGTTTCTTCCTCATTTGTCAGATTTTTAAAAGCTGTTTCTTTCCCTCTCTTCATTCCCACCAGTCCAAATCCTGTCCTTCCTTCAGGCATCATCTCAAAGGATATCTCCAAATGAAACTTCTTTGGCAACCCCCTCTTCTTGCCCCCTTTCCCTACTGGCTCTATTCCACTTAGAGTACTTAGGTTACTCAATCTAAAGTTATCATTATTTGTGTAACCTGCCAAAAGCCCCTACTACATCATTAGGTATTTGAGGGCAAGGATTAATTCTTACTAATCTTTGCAGCTCCCACAGCACCCAGCACAGTGCCTGGAATATGGGAGTTACTCAGGAACTATCTGATGAAGTGAATTCATACGTGTAAGAATCCAGAAGATAAAGGAAAATATTTCCTTCAGTTTCCAGGCTGGGACCCAACAGGCTTCACTGTTTATTAGGAAGCAGGTTGTATGGATCTGGAGGTGCCAGATAAAACAAAGGCTTCCGTAATACACATTCATCAACCCTCTTAAGGTTGTCTCATTCATTCATTCATTTATGCATTAATTCAACAAACATTTGTTGATGACTGAGTGCTAAACCCAGAGCTTTTTTTTTTCTTTTCCTGTAAAGTGAGATAACAGGGAGTGGGACCCCTCTATTAAGGCGTTTATAATCTGGTTGGAGAGCTGGAAATATAAACAACTGACTGTAAGGCAAAGTGAAGTAGGTGCTAGAATAACATATAGGCCAGATACTCTGAGAGCACTAGTCCTTGGTTTCTGCAGGGGAGAAAAGAGGGATATTGGAAAAGATCAGGATGGTTCAGAAGAAGGGCAACTTGGTTTTTCCTGGTGGACTCATAGCATCACCATAACAACAACAACAAAGCCCCTGCAAGGGGGAAATCCTGTCATGTCCAACAACAACATGGATGAATCTGGAGGCCATTATGCTAAGTGAAATAAGCCAGGCACAGAAACATAAATACCACATGATCTCACTTATATGTGGAATCTAATAAAGTTCAACTCATAGAAGTAGAAAGTAGAACAACGGTTAACAGAGGCTTGGGGGGAGGTGGGGAGGGAGAGAATGGGGAATTGTTGATTAAAGGGTACAAAATTTCAGATAGACAGGAAGAACAGGTTTTAAGATCTATTGTACATCAGGGTGACTACAGTCAATGGTAATATATATTTCAAAATAGCTAAGAGTAAATTTAAAATGTCTCTAACAAATAATAGGTAAGTGAAGTGATGGATAATCAGCTTGATTCAATCATGCCACATTGTATACATATATCAAAACATCACATTGTACCCTATAAATACATATATATATAAAAAAAAGAAGTGACTGGGCATGATGGCTTACACCTTTACAGGTTCCCAGCACTTTGGGTGGCCCAGGCAGAAGGATTGCTTGAGGCCAGACTGGAAAACATATTTTATTGTCTTAAAAAAAAAAAAAAAAAAAAAGCCCCCCTGAGCTTTTCTGGCCCACCTCTCATCAAATCCCTTGGCACCATCTCTGCACTTGATGAGAGTGCAAGGTAGAGCGGGAAGGAGCTGGCAAGCGAAGTTACCGTAGACCTGCGCTATGTAATATAAGCAAGATGGAGCTAGTGAGCACTTGAAAAGTGGCTGGTCTGAATTGAGATATATTAAGTGCGAAATACACCCTGGATTGTGAAGACTTAGCACAAAAACAGAATAATTTTTATTTTTATTTTTTGAGACAGCATCTCACTCTGTCACCCAGGCTGGAATGCAGTGGCACCATCTCAGTTCAGTGTAACCTTGTGCCTCTCGGGTTCAAGCGATTCTTGTGCCTCAGCCTCCCAAGCAGCTGGGATTACAGGTGTGTGCCACCATGCTCAGCTAACTTTTATATGTGTATTTGTATTTTTGTTGTTGTTGTTGTTTTAATTCTTGTATTTTTAGTAGAGGTGGTGTTTCACCATGTTGGCCAGGCTGGTCTCAAACTCCTGACCTCAAGTGATCTGCCCTCCTCGGCCTCCCAAAGTGCTGGGATTATAGGTGTAAGCCACCATGCTCAGCCAAACACAGAATAATTTTCATGTTGATTACATGTTAAAATAATACTTAGGATATATTGGTTTAAATAAAATACAGTGTTGAAATTAATTTCACCTGTTTTTTTTTTTTAACTTTTTTAATGTGGCTACTTGATCATTTAAAGTTAGATACACCCTGGGCAATATACAGTGTAGACTCTCATCTCTATAAAAAATAATTGGTTGAGCATGGTGACACATCCCTGTAGTCCTAGCTACATGGGAGGTTGAGGGAGGAGGATCTCTTGAGCCCATGGGTTCAAAGTTGCAGTGAGCAATATTGTTCCACTGCATTCCAACTTGGGTGACAGAGTGAGATTCTGTCTCTAAAAAACTAAACAAAACTGTACATGGCCCACAATATACAGTTGGCCCTTCATATCTGTGGGTCCTGCATCTGTGGATTCAACCAACTGTGGATCAAAAATATCCGGGAAAAATAACAATACAACAATAAAAATAATGAATTTTTAAAATGCAGTATAACAACTATTTCCATAGAAGTTACACTGTCATAGGTTTTATAAATAATCTAGAGATGATTTAAAGTATAAAGTAGGATGTATGTAGGTTATAAGCACATACTACACCATTTTATATAAGGGACTTGAGCATCACGGATTTTGGTAGCTGTGTTGGAGGTGTCCTGAAACCAATCCTCTGCATAGCCCAAGAGACCACCATACTTCTACCGGACAATGCTGTTCTAAAGGCTGTTCCCCAGGTTCAGGTACCCTAGGAAATTTGGAAAACCCTTGGGGGAAACAGACAGATCTTGATACTGAGCCAGGACCTAGGCCAAATGGTATTTACCAATCCTGACCTGGATCCAAACTCCCAGGGACTTTGGAAGTATGACAGGCATCACTTGGATCTAGCATATGGCGGAGTCAGGTCACAGATAGGAAACTTGGTTCTCTCCATTCTTTGTTTCCCTGTGACTCAGGCCACAAGGACAAATGTGACAGGGTGTTGGTTTGTTTTTTGTGTTTCTGAATGGCAACGATAAGAAGCCAGTCTAGTAGAGTCTTCCATAACAGCAACTAAGCTTTTGATCATTAATCAGTTAGCATACTGCCTAGGTGACTAATTATATATAGAAAAATATGGCAAGGTGATGACTGAAACAAGATGCTATGCTGCCAGCTTTCAAGATGGAAGAAGGTGCCCAAGAATGCAGCTCTGGATGCTGGAAAAGAGAAATAAACAGATTCTCCCCTAGAGCCTCTGGAAGGAGTCGACTTTGCAGACACTTGGATTTTGGCTCAGTGACATTGATTTCAGACTTCTGACCTCCAGAATGGTGACAGAATGAATTATATTGTTTTTAGCCACCAAGTTTGTGGTAATTTATAACAGCAGCCATAGGAAATGAATACAGCCAGGCACTACTCAACTCTTACCTCTTCCCATCTCCTCATTGATGGTGGGAAGGTGCATCCAGGGATCATATTCACTAATCTACCATCCTCACTAGGCTTCACCACACACCCTACCCTGTACTCACATGTGCAGCATCTTTCTGACCCCCTTTATTCTGGGCCAGGGAGAGATCTGAAGAGCCTCAAGCTACAGCTTTCTCCCAAACCACTCCTCAACAATCCCATAACCCAATAACCCAGGGCCCAGAGCGAAAGAAGTTGCAACAAGGAAAAAATAATTATCTTTTCACTGACTTTTTTGTAAATCTGGATTTTATATTAGGCTAGGATGAAGGTGGCACCTTCCTCCAACTTGAAGGCCAGGAGCATAGCATCTGGTTTCCGTCATCACATTGCTGCCTTCCTCAGTAAAACCCTTCCTAGATTTTACTCCTTCTGTCTCCCTCTTATGAGGATACTTGTGATTACATTTAGGGTCTACTGAGGTAATCCAGGATAATTTCTCCATCTCAAGATCCTTAATCACATTTGCAAAGACCCCTTTTCCATGTAAGATAACTTTCACAGATTCCAGAGATTAGCACCTAGATATCTCTGGAGGCCATTATTTAGCTGCCACACTAGTATAAAGTAAATGCTTAAGAAATTAGCCATTATTATTACTGTGCTAAGCACTTCTTATGTGCTCATTAATCCTCACGATAAGGCTATGAAGCAGAGACCATGGGTATCCTGATTTTACAGAAAAGAAAAAGGCTTAGAGAGCTTACACAGTCGCCTAAAATCAGATGGTAAGTGGAATTCCAACCCAGGAGACTATCTCCAGAGCCCATGCTCTTAGCCTCCATACAGGTTGACTGTGGGGAGCACACCTATCACTGTACTTGTGGTAACGATGACACTTGCCATACTTTTCTATCTGAATCATTTGAGTTGTTGTATGTATTCTTGGAGTAGGGGTGGTCCTTCCACATAGAGTGTCAACTCTTTCAGGACAGGGAGTCTGTCTGTCATGCACTTTCTCTTGTGGTTTGGTGCTCTGCACATCCTGAAAACAAAATCAGTATTGCTGATTTAATACCAAAGCTGGAGCGCACAAGGATCATTAAGTGCAAAGAATACTAAAAACAGAACGAATTCTACCTCCTTATTTGCCAATCCCTAGAGGCTGACATGGTGAGAGGGGTGAGTTGAAAAGGGCGAAGTTTAGTTTTACCTTCTAAAGGTCAGCCTGTCAATTGGTCTGATACAGGTAGAGATTACAACAACAACCCTTCAGGAAAACATCTCATTTTGTTCCATGAAGAATAAACAGTGTTTTGTTCATGCAGCATGTACTAGCCCTTCTGGCATGATGGACTGTGGTTAAACTCAGCATGTCCTGGGAATGGGTAGGAGATGGATATCATTCAATAGGAGAAAGTAAAACTGGGAAATGAACTATGAAGAAAGAGATCTCCACAGGATCAAAGTGACAAGTATTCTGAATGATCATGGGAAAAAGGGCAGTGTGGAGGAAAAGGGAGGCAGCGGAAATGATTGATGTTCAGACTGCGTTCTGGGAGATGAAAGAAGAAAAGAAGTGCAGCACTAAGCAAGGAGAAGGAGAAGGAGTTTTATTTATGTAAGATTTTCTCTGAAACATGAAAGAAACCAGAAAAGGCCATATAAAAAACCATCTCATAATGGACCTGCTTTTCTTCAGAATGCATAAGCATATTTGCTAAGTCTGAGAAATCATCATCACAATCTTGTCATTGGTGAATCATATAGTGGCCACCCCAGAAACCTGAATCACTAAAGCTTCCTTTACTCACCTCATTGCCATATAAACTGACTAGATTGGGATGGGAGAAAAAGATGGAGGCTTACAAACATCCTCTCCGGCATCACCCAGGCACTAAGGGCAGTGGGGTGGCCACCGTCCCAGTCCTAGGGCTTTTAGATTTCCACTGATACAACTCTAGGGGATTGATGGATGCACTTGTCGGTTCATCATGTCCTCCCCTTTCTGTAGGCAAATCTGTAAAAGTGTCACCAGAAGGTGGCCCAGTGAGCATGAAACCTCAGGGGTGGGATAGGGGAGGCTCCATGGTTCTAATGGCTGATGCCATCCTTCTTCAGTGGCCCGAGGCCTCCATGTCTGTTATTAGGGCGTCCCTACTGTGGGGATTGGCACATCGTTTTCTTCCTATGTTATTAGGCAAATGATTAGGTTTAGACTTCACCTAGTCCAGTGCAGTCCAACTCCTATTTTCCAGAGATGACAATATACCCAGGCTATTTAAATTTAATCTGGGTGTTCCTGAGACTATTGCACACCCACAAGTAATCCAATAATCTCTTTGGCTGTGTCATTTCTATTGGTGTCTAACCTCATTCTTTTTATTTGGATCCCACTGATTTTATGCTAAGTTTTGGGGGTACTTTGGGGTATCATCCCAACATACTACTTGTATAAATACTGTCTCCTTAATTCCACAAATGAACATTACAGAGCGTTACTGTTATTCTTATTTTATAGTTGGAAAAAACCTAACACTAACAGGTTTGGTAACTTGTCCAAAATCTTTTGCATTATAAAAAGTTATTTCCCATACTGATTAGTCCAGCCAGCTAACTCACTGTTTTACACAACTTTATGAAAGAAAAATAAATCAATTACTAGTAGAACTATTAGTTGATTACTCATTAATTGACTAATTGCATCATTTATTTAGTGCTATATTCAACAGCATATTGAAAGATGAATTAACTAATAGCTCCAAGCCTCCTAACAAGTTAAATGAAAAATACAAAATGCTTGAAGACCCTACTTTGGAAGACAACAGGTGTTTACTTCCAATTTCCATTCTCTATAGAACAAGAACAGATCATTCCTTTATTGACACACATAAAATACATCACACTTTCTGTTTTGCTCCAACATCAGTTATGAGCATAGAGTATATCATGTAACCAAAAGTCTTGAACAGTGAAAGGCTTAAGCAATAATGGATTCTGATGCCATGCTCATCATACAGCTTGCAGAACTGTGAGCCACATAAACCTCTTCTTTATAAATTACTTCAGCCTCAGGTATTCCTTTATAGCAACACAAAGCCGGTGAAGACAAAAAATTAGTACTGAGGGTGGGATGTTGCTATAAAGATACTTGAAAACGTGGAAATGGCTTTGGACTGGTTAATGAGCAGAGGATGGAAGAGTTTGCAGGGCTCAGAAGAAGCTAAAAAGACTAGGAAAAATTAGGAACTTCTTAGATATTGGTTAAATGGTTGTGACCAAAATGCAGATAGAAAAATAGACAGTAAAGGCCATGCTGACAAAGTCCCAGATGGAAATGAGGAACTTATTGGGAACTGAAGCAAATGACACCCACATTATGCCTTAGCAAAGAACTTGGCTGCATTGTGTTCATGGCCTAGGGATTTGTGGAAGACCAAACTTAAGACTGATGACCTAGGGCATCTGGTGGAAGAAATTTCTAAGCAGTAAAGCATTCAAGAACTGGCATGGCTGCTTTTAACAGCTTATGATCAGATACAGCAGCAAAAGAATGATCTAAAGGTGGAATTTCTAATTAAAAGATAAACAGAGCATAACAATTTGGAACATTTATAACTTGGTCATGTGGTAGAGAAAGAAAGAAGTTTTCAGGTGATGAATCCAAGGGTGATGTGGAGCAACCACTTGCTAGAGAGATTAACATGGATAAAAGGGAACCAGGTGCTAACAGAACAAAGGGAAAAAGGTCTCAAAGACATTTCAGAAATCTTTGAGGTCATCCGTCCCATCACAGACTCAGAGGCCTATGAGGACAGAATGGTTTCAGAGGACAGGCCTTGGGTGCTTTTGCCCTGTGCCACCTCAGGATGTGGGGAGCATCCCAATTGCTCTAGCTCTAGTCTGAGCCCACACAGCCCCAGGTATCACTCAGGCTGCTGCTCCAGAGAGTGTAAGACTTAAGTTCTTACTTAATGGTAAGACACCAGCCACATGGTGTTTTCTGCAGGCTCCCAGAATGGAAGAGTGATGGAGGCTTGGCAGCTTCCACCTAGAGTTCAGAAGACGTATTGGAAAGCCTGAGCACCCAGGCAGAAGCCTGCCACAGGGGCAAGTCACTGCAGAGAAACTCTATTAGAGCAGTGCCTAGGAGCTGTGGAAGCAGGGCTGCTGGCCTCCACCCTAGAATTGTGAAGTCACTAGCAACACGCACCTCAGTCTGTGAAAGCCTCAGGCACTCCACTCCAACTCCTGAGAGCAGCTATGTAGTTATGGCTCAGCAAAGCCATAGGGGAAGCCTGAGGCACTGGCAGCCCATCCCTCAAACCAATGTGCCCAGAATGCAGGATATGGAGTCAAAGTTTATTTTGGAGCTTTCAGATTTAATGTCTGCCCTACTGGGTTTCAGACTTGTGAGGGCCTGTTACCTTTCTTTTGGCCAGTTTCTCCCTTTGTGAATGAAAATGTTTACCTAATGCCTGTACAACCATTGCATCTGGGAATTAAATAACTTGTTTTTGATTTTACAGTCCCATAGCTGGAAGGAATTTGCCCTGAGTCTCAGATGAGACTTTGGACTTCAGACTTTTAAGCTGGTGTTGGAACAAGTTAATGCTTTTGAGACTATGAATTTTGCATGTGAGAAGGACATGAGTTTTGGGAGAAAGGAGCAGAATGCTTTGGATGTTTGTCTCCCCAAGCCTCATGTTGAAATTTGATATCAATGCTGGAAGTGGGACCTAATGGGAGATGTTGTGTCGGGAAGATGACCCCTCATGAATAGACTAATGTCCTCCCTGGGTGGGTTGCGGGGGCAGGTAGAGTGAGTTCTCAGTTTATTATGCTGGTTGTTAGTTCCCATGAAAGCTGGTTGGTAGAAAGAGTGTAGCACCTCGCTGCTCTCTCTTGCTTCCTCTCTCACCAGGTGATCTCAGCACATGCTTGCTCTCCTCCTTTGCCTTCTGCCAAGAGTGGAGACAACCTGCAGCCCTCACCAGAAGCTGAACAGGTGGTGGCACCATGCTTATTTTATAGCCTGCACAACCATGAGCCATATAAACCTCTTTCCTTTATAAATTACCCAGCCTCAGGTATTCATTAATAACAACACAAAATAGACAAAGACACCATCTCAAACTTGGTCTATCCAAAGTTACACATTTGACATTTTCCCCAAATCTGTTCCTCCTCAAATCTCAGCTAAGAGTATCTTCATCCATCCAGTTAGTCATGCCAGAAATCTGAGACTCAGCCTTTCTGCTATCTTCTCCTCAACTCCCATAAGCTAACCCCTTACCAAGTTCCATGGATCCTACCTCCAGAATAAATCTTGGATCTGTCTACTTCACTCCATTTCCACTTCCACCATTTATCCAAGTCCAAATCACCATTCTCACCTGGCATATAGCAGGAACCTCAATGGGTCTCCTTGATTCCACTCTTCCTGTGTCACCAGCACTGCCACCACTACCAAAGTGCCTCTCTCCCTGGATAGCTCTAGACTAAAATTCCTGCTCTGTAACTCTCTTCCTAATCTTCTTAGTGCGTTCTTCAAGTTTGTTAAAGGAAAGTATGTTAATGGCTCCTCAGGGTGGCCTCTATTAATCTCTTTTATTGCATATGGATTTTACTAGTTTAACTTTCATTGTCAACTTTCTATCCAGGTTCTTCAAGAACCTGTATTTTTTTTTTCTTTTTTTGCTTCTTTCTTTTGTTGTGTATAGCTAGCTTTAAGTAACTAAACAGCTGATGAAGCAATGAAGAAAGCCATAGTCAGGGTTTTATAACTGTTGTGACTTTGGGAATATCAAGGACCAATGGGACACTGATTTTTCTTGCTAGTACACAATGTAATCCAGACCTGCAATAATCCGGTATCTCTGATGAGTTAAGGGGAGACTTTAACCCATCACAGACACCAGGTTATTGCAGGTTATCCAGATCCAGTATCTGTGTTGGGTTAAAGTCTCCTCTAGATAGGTGGCCCCAGAGGATAAATTTTTAATTAATTAAAATTTAAACTCCAAATAAGTTTTTTTCTTTGTCTTTTTCTTTTTTTTCAGGGGATAACATGAATGCAGTTCCTCACTACCACAAATTATGCAGTTGAGTTTCCTGCATCTGGGGAAATCACAGGAGTAAACACACCTACGGAGTGCAATGAATGAGCCTCACCCTGGGAAAACCGCCGTCATTATCATAGCATCTCCCCTGCCAGGTAAGTATCCAAGTAAGTTTTGATAGTAGAGCTTCATCAACAACTTGTTTGTTGTATTCAGTGGAGAGAGTGTTTCAAAGTGCTAGGCTGTTTGGGAAAGTTAAGCAGAGGCCCAGAGAAGTTGTGCCACGCAGGCCACCAGCAAAGGCAAAGCCAGCAATTTTACAGCTTATTCAGTAAAATGCCTGGAAAAGTCTGTTCCTCAGCACTATGAATGCTGGTCTTTGTTAGGAAATTATGCAGAAGTGTCACAATACCATAATAACAACTTGATTTTTTTGTTTTTAAAATGTCTGTTTCTTAAGACACCTTATCAAGTTTTGTTCTGAAAAAAATGAATCCTTATCTATTCATCCTTTTACTTTTCTATAAAGAGCCCTAGTCATGGAATATATTTCTAAATTTACTTTCCACCCATCCAAATCTCTGCTACCAGGCAACAACCTTCAGGACAACTTTAAAGTGTTACTGCTCAGGAGAAAACAAATACAACTCCAGTGTGGCCATTATGTCATTATTCCAATAGTTTTTACTTTGGTTCTGGGTATTTTGCTTTCGTAACTTAAAGTCCAAGAAGTATCTACTTAAAGTGGCACTCAGCTCTTTTTTTTTTTTTTTTTTTTTTTTTTAAGGTGTTTACAGAAGCTTTGAGTATAATTGCTCAAACTTGGAAGGACACTCAGTTCTTAAGCCATTCCTGGTGTCTTCTCCTTCAGCTTTACCCACTGGAAGGATATGCTTGGAAGACTGTGAGGAAACCCCACAAAGCAAGGAGGGTTAAACTGGGTTTTAAATTCAGTGTGTAAGTGAAGGTTGGTTCCTTGTCTATCCAAGCAAGGCCTTCTTAGCTGCTAAGTGCAGGAGGTACCGGAGGAACCAGTCATGTACAGCTAAGAGCTATGGGAGGTGTCTAAAAGCAAAGGACCTGACTGATTCTATGAGTAGTCCTTGCAAAAATCCATTCCACTGCCTTGTACATCTTGTAATGCTCCCCACCATGCACCTACATGTGTGCACACACACACTTCCCTTTTTGTCATTACTAGGGCTCCAGAGCTTGATCCATCTTCATCATCAAAATTTTTGTGGGGGGCTTTTATGCTGTATAGAACACTTTACCACATTCTGGTTAAGGAATGAGGCCTTGCCGTGAGTGGGCATCCAGTGCATTTTGGGGAAGTTACTCAGTGCATTTTGGGGAGCAATCTTACCAGATTACTGGTGAAAGTACAGGCTGTGCCTTATATGTTGGGCGGGCCACAGGGAAACAACTTCAAGGGCTTGGGGGAAGTCTACTGGATTAGGTAAGAGGATTAGCAGGTGTCTGTGAAAACACCATTGCAAGATTATAACTGAGACAGTGAAAGAGATCTGACCTAATATCTTGCTTCTAACCTCCAAGCTGTCCTTGTGCATTCCTGGGCATAGTCTCAACTAATTTTGGGGGATCTTAGTTTTTAATTTATAGTTTAAAACAAAGATAACAGCCGTTCCCTAAAACAAACTTCCTTTTGCCTGGGGACTAGACTGCCTTTGTAGGATTAACAAATTAGCCACAAGAGTAGAAATCTTGATTTAGGAGTCACACAGCTGGAGGATTCTGGCCCCCCCAAATTGTTCCTACGGATAACATCACTATTGTGAAATGTAATGTTAGTACTTTAGATATTTGCAGACCATGCAATTGATGGATCAGCTGGTACCACCTGGATTCATAAACTGGCTCATCTGATTTTGTGGCTCCCTACCCGGGAACTGACTCAACCCAAGAAGACAGCTTTGACCCGCTATGATTTCACCTCTGATCCAACCAGTCAGCACTCCTGACTCACTGGATTTTCCCTACCCACCAAATTATCATT
Source organism: Cheracebus regulus (assembly GCA_963574635.1). Taxonomy (NCBI): domain Eukaryota; kingdom Metazoa; phylum Chordata; class Mammalia; order Primates; family Pitheciidae; genus Cheracebus; species Cheracebus regulus. The sequence continues at coordinate 59,181 of CAUYQU010025253.1, forward strand.
GAAAACTCCAATCCCTATATGCTTGAATGCTTGGGGAGACTGATTTGAGTAATAATAAAGCTCTGGCCTCCCGCACAGCTGGCTCTGCATGAATTACTCTTTCTCTATTGCAATTCCCCTGTCTTCATAAATTAGCTTTGTCTAGGCAGCAGGCAAGGTGAACCCATTGGGCAGTTACAAATTTGGGGCTTGCCAGGGATTGCCCTTGTGGCTACCTGCCTATGGTTTGGTAGATTCCCTCCAGCAACAGATCCAGAGGCCAGCCCAAGTGGCCACCTAGTTCTTTTGGACTGCAGGCTGACCCTGGTACTGTCTCTGCTGCTGGGGTGCTGCTGATCCAATGTGCAAGGATTTAATTGTAGGAGAAAATTAGTCCTGGGAGATGTCTCATAACTGTAGTTCCATGGTAAGATGTCTGTCCGTAGCTCCACGGTGGAATATTTGTTGGTAGCACCATGGTGGGGTGTCTGTCTGCAGCTCCACCACTGGGTATCTGTAACTGTAACCCTATTACTGGGTATCTGTCTGTAGCCCTGTGATGGAGTGTCTGTAGCTGTAGCCCCATTATGGGGTGTCTGATTTGGTGAGTATTCTAGGTGCTGCCAATAGCCCCTTCCTTCTCCTATTTGCCAGCCTCTCTGGAGGTGCTGCTATCTCTTGATTGCCTCATGGGGTGTCTGTCTATAGCCCCATCATGGGGTGTCTGTCTTTAGCCCCATCACAAGAGGTCTGTCTATAGTTTCCTTACAGGGTGTCTGTCTGTAGTCCCATTACAGGGTGTCTAATTGGATGGAGACTAGGGGACTTGTTTGGAGGAATGCTCTGGTTTGTGACTGGGTCTGGAATCTGTGTCTCAAAGGCCTTCTGTCTGTTTTGCCTTTGTTGTGTGTGTGGAGGGGATCTCTGAAGGCATTGCTGATGGAAGTCCAGCAGGCCTAAATTGGAGAACCCTCCATAAGTCAGGTTACATCTGGTGAGCCCTGAAGAACGCTCAACAGGCCTGACATGGGGTGACTGTCCACTCTTCATCTTGCCCAGAGACCATCCATTGAATTACCAGTTGGAGGTCATCGCTCTCCACCTGGAGTGGATCAAAGACTACAGGAACCAACGTGAGAAAGTCTGAGCCTCGCCAGATCAACACTGGGTGCTGAATGAGCTGACTAGGGTCTGTTTAGTTCTGTGTATTTTGCTTTGGCTGGGATGGAAAATGCTAATTCAGTTCCCCATGCAACCCGTCAGGCCTAGTTCCATAAAACAGAAAAGGATGATTTTCTTTTGTAACAGGGGTTGGCCCTCACAGGTATGGCACACTGAGCAGGTTCATCAAAAGCTGCTCTATTCTTCTGGAAGCTGTAGGGAAAGGGAACATGGAAACCTGGTATGCCGGCAAAAAGGGTAAGAATTTCTTACCAGCCAAGTTTCTGGTCTCTCTTCTCTCTCTCTCTCTTTCTCTCCCTCCCTCTGTGTGTATAAATGGTAAATATCACTGTTTGTCTCCTCTGTAAGGATCTGATTAGTAGAAGAAAGGATTTGTGAGACTAGTCTTAGGCTGTAGCAAATTTGGTGCACTTTGTGCTAAGAATTTGCCTTTCTGTGTTGTTCTGTAATGGAGAGAAGGGTATCACAGGATAGAATTTGGGTTTAGGATTCCCCACTTTTCAAGACAGCCTAGAAGGCTGCTCAGTTACAAACTTTGCTGTGTGTCCCTGAAACCAACACCAGATGAAATTTCTTTGTCTTGTTTTGTGTCCTTAAGGGCCTCACCTTGTGACCATGTGGGGATACTTTCTCTTGGTCTCTGCCATCCAGAGGACAGGAATTTGGGTGTTCATGTCGTAGTTAACCCTAAAAATTATCTTGAGCAGTTAAAAGCCTTTGCAAACTCAAAATTGCCTGCCCTAGGCTTCTTCTAGGAAGAGCAACAGAAACTGCTCAATGCTGTAACTCAGTAGCTAAGGGCTTGTCTTTTGACAATGGCAACCTGGGTTCAATTCTTGGCTTAGGGAATGAGTCCTTTCTGGTTTATTTGCATAAGTTTTTGCCACTTATTCTTTTGCCCTGTGGACCACTTTTGATTTCCCATCTTGAATTTTCCTTTGAACTACCTTTGGGAAGACTCTAAATCTTGTTTAAGAAAAAAAAAAAGAAACTGCTTACTATCTCTTTGAGACACCTTATGCATCCGTTATAACCTTATTTAAAACATTAATTTCACATGGGAGGTTACCTGTGGTAAAGTTCAAAAGCAAGGAATATTGACTGTCTGACCTGGCTAGAGTCTAGTAATTAGATATTTAAAAAAATAATTTTATAAAGAGCTGTAAGGTTAAAATCAACTTCATTAAAAGCAGATATCCAAACTGTATATATTTAAAAGACCTTTATGTTGTTTTTTTCTTCTTCAATCTTATTATTATTATTATTATTATTATTTTAAAAAGGGTTTTTTTAAAAATGAAAATTGCCAGGAAAAGAAAATAAAATAATAAAAAAAGAAAGGGTTTTCTTCTTCTTCTCAGTTGACTGAATTGTTTTTCTCCACTTTTGTCTTCTTGACACTCTTGATGCCCACATGAGAGAACCTAAAATAAGTTCTAACAGCCTGGGACTCTTAGGGAAAAACACAGGAGGTGCCACAGACCCCATTCTGGAAAAAACCTCCGTTTTCCTCATGGAACCCCAGGAATTGAAAGAGAATAGATCCCTCTCAAAATCCAAGGCTGTGTTCTGTTTTGCATTACATTACCTGACATTTTTTACTTTGGAAGGTATCAAAAATTACTTTGCCTTATGGGAGAGCTTTTAGTCTTGGTGTGTAATAACAAGGTAGGAAATATACTTTAAGGGGTGGGTAATGGCAGTTAGGAGGGTTACTTTGCTCTTGGATTTTTGGATTAGAGAAGCATGCTCTTGGCCACCTGGAAGGTATGGAAACAGCCCCACCCCCAACTGAGAGAAGACTCCCATGGGGGATGGACTGATTACAAAATGGGCTGATTGGCTTTGGCTTGCTTTGCAGTGACATGCATGGTAGAAGCACTGCACTATCATCTCCCATAGTATATCCCTCTTTTTGGGGATCCAGAATGCAGTATACAAATGGCACCCTTAATTTTGGGGATATGTTTTTGCCTTCCAGCTGTGCCTTCTTATTAGGCCCTAGAAACAGCATGCTTTCCTGGTGCTGTTCCTCCAAGGGTGCCACCTTGAATCCAGTAATCCAATTAAGAAACTGGCAAATGAAAAATCTTACAACTACGAGACCTTCTGTCTATGTATATGTATTGTGTGCATGTTTATATAAAAGAGCTCTAATTGCCTTAGAAAAATAAACACATCAAGTATTTTGTCAGAAAAATAGAAACTTTTTAATGCTTTTTTGTTCACATGATGTTAGTGATCCTTTGGAAATAAAGACAGTTTTAAAGATTATTGGTAAAATAGAAAATGTCTTCAAAATTCAGACATTTGGTCTAAATTAGGTCAGATGTCAGGTTTGCTAAATGCTTTAAGGTCTTTGGCTTTTGAAAATTGTTAGACTTACCTACTTTGGAGCCATTAGAAATTCTAACTAAGGCCTGGGGACATGTGGAATTAGCCATGCGCCCTAGCTATGCTGGAGTAAGACCTTATCTGCACTTCTGTCCGATGTCCTAGGCTTCATACTTAGTACATAGTTAAAACCACTTGCTTATCAGGTTTTTCACTGAAAACAAAAGTTACTAAGAGTTAACACTGTAACATGTAATTGAGACTACTGGAGAAATAGTTTCACATACAAGGTGTGTAAGGAAAGTAGAATGTGCTTTTGGTAAAAGATTAAATAAAGTATGAGAATATGGTTTTTGTCAAAGGGAATGTAATTAATTTGTAGTTCAAAGGGTTTTAAAGATTGTCTTAACCTAAAAGAGTAACAGGACAAAAGTGAAGGTTTAAGCAAGTTGAAAAGTGTTTATGGAGGGTTGGTCTTGTACAGAAAGTTCTTTGGCTAAGTTGGCTAAGATTTGAAGGGGACTTTTTTTGCTGTAGGTTGAACATAAAAGCACATTAATGCAAGGCCAGAATCTTGGCTCATGTGTCTGAATAACAGGGTTTCCTTAGAAAATTAATCTGTTGTTTAATGAAGAATTAACAACGAGTCTTAAAAAGTTTACAGGGGTCTTAAAAAGTTTATAAAAATGTCACCTTATGGTTGAACTAATTAAAACTGGATAATTTATAACATTTTATTTAAAAATTAGTTTTAGCATTAAAGAGGCACTAATGCAAACACGAAATTTGGTTTTCTCTTTTGGAAAAGATTTTTGTGTTATTGATATATGTCCCAAAATTATGATATGACTTAGTATATATTATGAGTAATAATTACAATTGTTATGTTAAATTATTGTATGCCACAGAAGTAACAAATTTCCTTGTCAACTGTGTCTTTAACTGTGGCTGCCCTAAAATATTTTGTCATCTACAGACAATTGTCTTGTTTTGATCCTCTTTAAATGGTGGTTTTATAATCAGCTATAAAATTCTAACAGGTGCTCTTAAATGCAGGTTTCTGAAAGCTTTGGAGATTGTGATGTTGGAATAGAGAAAAAACTTTCAGGACTCTCATCGGTAGCTGAAATGTTCATGAATATTAAGCAGAACAGAAGTTAACTGCATAGACTGAACTAACAGAAGACTAAAGCAACCTTTTTTGACTTTTTGCTTAAAACATTGCTGATCATTTTTTTTCAGAGCCATGAAAACCTTTCTTTTGAGCCACTTACAACTTTTAATGATTGAGTAAAGTACAGGTCTGTAAACAAAATTTGGAGCACATTTGTTTCTCTGTTCCTGATTTCTCCAGGATTTGGCAACTACTCATGAGAATTCTTAACTTGTGGCAATATAGTTATTTCCATAAGTGTAGTAAGAATGTTTTTCTTTGGCAACAAGACACAATTGAAGAAACTGGTTATTTTTACCAATGCTTTGACTGGAATAGTGTGTTACCTTTAAGGAATAAAAGCTTCCTTGGGGTCAGCTGTGGTGGCTCATGCCTGCGATCCCAGCACTTTGGGAGACCGAAGTGGGCAGACAGCTTGAGCTCAGGTGTTCAAGACTAACCTGGGCAACATGGTGAAACCCCATCTCTACTAAAAATACAAAAATTAGCTGGGTGTGGTGGCACATGCCTGTAATTCCAACTGCTTAGGAGGCTGAGGTGGGAGGATTGCTTGAGCCCAGGGAATGCAGGTTGCAGTGAGCAGAGATTGTGCCACTGCACTCCAGCCTGAGTGACAGAGCAAGATCCTGTCTCAAAAACAAAACAAAAGAGAAAAAACAAAGCCCTTTGGGAAAACTGGCCTCATACCTTGTCTACACAGTCCCTGCACAGGGTTCCTGATCTGTGGTAAGTAAAGAATGTCACTTTCTAACAGGCCCAGGAGCCCTAAGTTATCTTGGGACCTCAAGAGGAAAAGAATTTACCCACCTCATGGGTATTTGAACATACAAACCCATGGCTGGGCTTGGCTTTAAAAAAGTCTTATCAGAGATTCCTTATGGAACAGAGTTCCATCGAAGCCAATTTAAAAAGCCTATGTGAAAAATAATTATTCTTGCTACACTTTATGCAAATAATCAGGCAGAGCATAGTAAGACTAAAACTTATTTTGCAAGTAAAGTTGATCTACTGTGATTTATTTTTAATTAAAAAATGGGGACTAGAAACAGAAAAACTATGCTCCAAAAACAAAAAAACACCCACTGTTAGTTGTCCTTGAGTTTTTTCTGCAGTTTGAACTAATTCCTAAATTATCTATGGACTACAAGTCCCCAAATTAATGCTTTCAAATATTTACTTTTAAAACTGGGAATTGAACTCCTTATGCTAGAACTCATTATTTACCTTGTAGTATTCCATTCTCTTAAATGAGATACTAAAATTATAGATGACAATATTAACGCATTTGTCAGCCAGCTTGCGTGAGTATGCTCAGACAACTGCAAAGTGGTTCCACTGCTCTCACCTTGGGGTCAACACCTACCCTGATCATGCCCTGGTCAGCAGGAAGAAGTTAGAGTGGTCTTTGCCCTTTTTCCTTCTTCATTAGTCAACATCTTAAGATTAAGGTATTATAAAACCCAAAGGGAAGTATTGAAATCATTGTAAAATTATAACTGAGACAGTAAAAGAGATCCAACCTGACCAACTCCATCTTGCTTCTAACCTCTAAGTTGTCCTTGTTCATTCCTGGGCAAAGTCTGAACTAACTTTGGGGGGAACTTAGTTGCTGTTTTTCCTTTTTTTTTTTTGAGACAGAGTTCTGCTCACCCAGGCTGGAGTGCAGTGGCATGATCTTGGCTCACTGCAACCTTTGCCTCCTGGGTTCAAGCAATTCTCCTGCCTCAGCCTCCCAAGTAGCTGGGATTACAGGTGCCCGCCACCATGTCTGGCTAAATTTTGTATTTTTAGTAGAGACAGGGTTTTGACATGTTGGCCACGCTGGTATCAAAACTCCTGACCTCAAGTGATACACCTGCCTTGGCTTCCCAAAGTGCTGGAACTACAGGCGTGAGCTACTGCACCCAGCAGTTTTAGTTTATAGTTTAAAACCAAAATAACAGTCCTTTCCTAAAACAAAACTCCTTCTTGCCTGGGGACTAGACTGCCTTTGTAGAACTAACAAATTAGCCACAAGAATAGAAATGATGGTTTAGGAGTCATGCAGCTGGAGACTACAAGAATCTGACCCTCCCCAAATTGCTCCTGGGGATAACCTCACTATTGTAAGGCCTAAGATCAGTGCTTGAGAGATTTTTCAGACTACACTTGATGGATCACCTGGCACAATCAGATTGATAAACTGGCTCATATGATCTTGTGGCTCCCACCCAGGAACTAAGCCCAAAAAGATAGCTTAGATCCCCTATGATTTCATATATGACCCAACCAATCAGCACTCCTGAATCACTGGCCTTTCTCCACCCATCAAACTATCCTTTAAAACTCTGATCCACATGTTTGTCTGCTGGGGGAGCCTGATTTGAGCAATAATAAAACTCCAGTCTCTTGCACAGCTGGTTCTGCATAATTACTCTTTCTCTGTTGCAATTACCCTGTCTTGATAAATTGGTTCTGCCTAGGCAGCAGGCAAGGTAAATCCATTGGGTGGTTACATATGGGGGAGGGAAAACGGTAGGGATGAAACCCTGAGCACTGTCCTCAAAGGAGGGAGGGGCCTTACAGATTTAGGCCTGTCTAGAGGCTGCACTCTCCTCAGAGGGTAAAACTTCACTGTTTCTCAGAGGGCTGTGAGGCTGGAAGGAAGAGTTTGGACAGAAACCTTGCTTTGTATAGAAGCAGCAGAACCAGTTGGGATAAAGAGGTTCACAAATTCCATTTCATGGCTTTTTTTTTTTTTTTGGAGACGGAGTTTTGTTCTTGTTGTCCACGCTGGAGTGCAATGACGCAATCTCGGCTCACTGCACGTCCGCCTTCCGGGTTCAAGCGATTCTCCTGTCTCAGCCTCCCGAATAGCTGGAATCGCAGGCGCATGCCACCCACGCCCAGCTAATTTTTGTATTTTTAGTAGAGACAGGATTACATCATATTGGTTTCGAACAATTTTCAAAAGTCAGGCTGGTCTCGAATTCCTCACCTCACGTGATCCTCCCACCTTGGCCTCCCAAAGTGCTGGGATTACAGGCATGAACCACTGCGCCCGGCCTCGCAGCTTTTTTTATACTGATGCACCAGGTCCTTGGAATGATGCACGAACTCATTCACTCCTACTGGTGCCAGGCCCTTTGCTGGGGGCTGGAGAAACGGGGCAGACATGGACGCTGCGTCATGGTAGCACCTGTCTCGCCAAGTGCACACTGTGCCCCACCCAGAGCCTCAGCGCTCTCATTGCTAGGAATATGCACTCTCGGGCCGCACCTCAGACCTAGACTTACTGTATCAGAATCCCGGTTTTGGTCCCGAGAGTCTGGATTCGCAACAGCTCCTCACATTCCCCACCCCCATTCTTCTGCAGCTAACGTTTGAGAGCACTTGTCTGGTGCCTACTGCCACCGCAGGCGGTTTTCAGGGCAGCTATGTGTGCTTGGCTGTGAGGCGGCAAAAACCGAGCGCTGTGGGTGGAGCCCGCGCCGGGGCTCCGCGCCCCTAGTCCCCCTTCCCCAGGCCCCGCTCCGCCCCCGGGTCCGGAGGCAGTCGGGTAGCCCCGCCCCTCCATGCTGGCGCGGCCCGAGATGTCACAGAGGAGGAAGCCTCGCCCCGCCCCTGCGTGCGCGCCGCCTCTCCCAGGCCCCGCCTCCCACCCCGTGCCCTGGACCCTCTCCGGGGCAGAGCCACCAGTACGAGCACACATCCCGCGTGCTCCAGGCTGCACTCGAGAGCCAGAATTGCTCCATGGCAGCGGCGGCCAAGCCCGAGAACCTGTCCCTGGTGGTGCATGGACCGGGGGACTTGCGCCTGGTAAGCCAGGAAGGAGGGCTGGAAGCCTACCGACCCTGCCTCCCTCTCCTCTGAGCCCAGCCACAGTCCTGGCCTCCAAATTCCAGCCTGGCGCCAGCCCCGCACCTTAAGCGCCCTGGCTGCCCTGATCCCAGCGGGCTCGCCTTGGGGTGTGGGGGCGGCGGGTTGCGGCTGTTGGGAAGGGCAGGGATCTAGTCGTGTGCCTCCCGGAACCTAGCCCCGTGGCTGGCACGTGGCCGGTGCCCAGGACAGTTGCAAACTGATTGAATGAACCTTTCTCTCCTATGCCAGCTGCAGATTCGTAGTCCAGCCTCTTGTCATTGACCTTTTCAGAGAAAATGCTAAGGCTGTCTGAATTCTCTGGGCAGACAGTGCAGAGCAGAAAGGGGGCCAGAGGACACTTAAAAACACCGAAACTTCTATTTAACTCCCCTTGCTTGGGACTGATACGCCTCCCTTACAGGATTGTTATGCTCTCAAGAGTACCCGGCACCTAGTACGTGCTCAGAAAGTGCCAGCTCCTTCTCCTTTCCTTCCAGTCTAAGCCTCCATCTCCAGAACCCCTGGGGTTCCCCTTGTCTGTGCCAGACTTCTGGATCTTGATAGTCCCCATGTTTGTAAGGCTCCTTCTCTCCCTAACTCCCTATCTGGTTCACTTTCCAGCGGTTTTTCTTTCTAATCCTGTGCCTCTGCCCCTTTAGGAGCATTCTGTATGTGTGCCCTCTGCCCTGGGCCCTGCCTTTTGCTCCCTGACTTGTGGCACCAGAGTTTAGTGAGTGGCTGAGTCAGCATCCTGGTCATGCCAAGTATCCCTTGACAAAGTGCCTCTCAGATGGGCCTGGGATGGCAGTGGGTATGTGGGATGAATGCCAGCTATCTCAGCTGCTCCCCTATACCTCCTTTCCCTCAAAGTACACGTATCAGGATATAAACTGCAGGAATTCAGAAGCTTATCCAGATTAGCAGTTCTTGACTATTTAAGAATCTGTGGTGTCCCCCCTCTCCCCCACAGAATGCAAACAGACAGTTTGGCAACAATTTCGGATTGTTCAAGGACTCCCTTTAAGCACTTCTATAGACCCTCTAGTCATCTGGGGATCCCAGACTAAGGACCCTTGCCCCAGCTGACTCTCCATTTCCTCAGTTGAAGAATGTGTCATGCCCAAGGTGATAGGTTTTGTTAGTTAACAGAGCCAATAAAAGGACTCAGATGTTCAGACTCCCCATTCTGGTGCTCATTCCACTCGTTGGAGCCTCCACCCAAGGTCCTGAATTAAAATAAGGATGTTAGTGTTTATTGTTGCAAATGCCAGATGGTACTATGAGTAAGGGAAAGTGGTACATCTCTACGCAGCTTGCAGGGTGATTTCCAATTCAGTATTTCATTCCACAAACATTGTCTGATGAAGGGGTACCTGCCATGTGCCAAGCACTGGGCTGGGGGCCCAGAGAGGAGGACACAGCCCCTGCTCCCAAGTTACTGAGGGAGGCAGACAAAGTCAACCATTATGACATAGTGCGAGGGCTTTGATGGAAGCCTCAGGGAGAAAAGACCTCACAGGGAGGGCCCTTGGCCCTCTATCTGCTCAGAGCCTGCTTAAAGGTCATGCACCTAAGGTGCAGAACCACAGTTAAGTTCTGCTCCACCTTAACTCAAAATCATGGTCTTCCACTGCTCAGGCAGACTACCTCTATTGTGATTTTGTACACAAAGCCTTGAAGATTAGAGCAGGGAACTAACCTTGATCTCATCCGCTTTGCATTAGAACTCACTCTCTGACTGGATTAGGGGCTGGGTTGGAGTGGCTGTAACCTAAAGGATCTAGAAAATATGATGGGCTAGAGAATTTCACCTGTGGTTGTGGACTGGTACACTAACTGGGGAGAATAATTCAGAGGAGGATTCAGGAAAACACCTTGGCTTAGCTTGAGAATGGGAAGTGGTAGTAAGGTCATTTACTAGTCTGAGTAGATTAGAATGATGAGATCAGGTTTGAAAATTTGAGTTTAAGATGTCTCTCGAGGCCGGGTGTGGTGGCTCACACCTTTAATCCCAGTACTTTGGGAGGCCAAGGTGGGCAGATCACTTGAAGACAGGAGTTCGAGACCATCCTGGCCAACATGATGAAACCCTGTCTCTACTAAAAACACAAAAATTAGCTGGACGTGGTGGCACGCCCCCATAGTCCCAGCTACTCAGGAGGCTGAGGCAGGAGAATCGCTTGAACCTGGAAGGCAGTGGTTGCAGTGAGCTGAAGTCAGGCCACTGCACTCCGGCCTGGCTACAGAGAGAGACTTCAACCCCCCCCCAAAAAAAGAAAAAAATTCTCAGCTACTTGGGAAGCTGAGAATCACTTGAGCCCTGGAGTCAGAAACTGCAGTGAACTGAGATCGTGCCACTGCACTCCAGCCGGAACAACCGAGCAAAACTCTGCGAAAGAAAAAAAAAAAAGATGTCTCTGGGACAGGACACAAGTTGCCTTTGAGAAATTTCCTTGGGTGTAGGGTCTGGAGTGCAGGGATGCTATCTGCGGTGGAGATGTAAACTCAGGAGTCCTTTGCTCCTCTACTGAGCAGTACTACCAGGGGGCATTTGGGAATGTGTCAAGGAGGTCTGATTGTCACAATGACTGAGGAGCACTATTGCAGACTTTATTCAGTTTACAGCAGTGTCCTGACAACAAAGAGTTGTCCTGCCCCAAATAGTGCCCTATGGGGAATTGTAGATGGCTGAGCTTGCCTAGGCTGAATGAACCATGGAGACTGAGAAGGAAAGAAGAGGAGGACATTACCCTGGAGAGAGCCCCAATACTGAAAGGGAAATGGCAGAAAGAGTTGTCATCAGAGGAGACTGACCAGGGAGGCCTGTGCTGCCTCAGGGCACCTGCCACTCAACACAGACCTTCTGGGCCCTCACCACTCCTTCCCAGGCAAGGTCTTCCGCCAGCACCTCCACAGGGCTCACCCCCAACCCCCAGAGTGGCATCACTGCTCCTCCACCTTTTCCTTAAGACAAATAGGCTCTGTGGCTTGGGGTTGGGGTCAGCGGTACCAGTAGTGAACCAGAGATAGCAACTAGGAGGAACAATCCTGGGGAAACTTTTGGGGGGACCACCTGTTTTCCTCTCTGCAAGAGGACCGAAATGAAACCCAGGATTTCCTGGGCTTAATAAATTGTCAGTGGTTGCATTTTGGGGGGGGGGGGAAACAAAACAAAACCTTAGATATGAATTTTAAAAAGATAAGGGGAAGTGGGGAGAATTTGACTGTTTTCTTCTTTTGATGTAAGACACCCAGCCACAGATTAAAAACCCCTCAATTTCTGGCAGGCTGTGGCCCATTTAGGTATATTGGGAGCAGGGTCTGCTGATAAAATGGTTCAGTGCCTCAGGAACTCCTAGAACTCCTATGAAGCGAGTTGTTTAGGGAAACTCTCATTCCTAAAATCTTTTCAGAAAATGTGTAAATTTTCAAGGGAAAAGTGTATCATTTAAATTACATCATTATTGCTCTCCAAAAAGTGTATAAATCATTCCTAAAATCTGAAGCGGGATTCCAAAGGGTTCGGAAGCAGGAAGCAACGGCTGAACCCTTCCCAGAGCTGCCTTCCTGCTTGAGCTAAGGCCAGGAACCAGCCAGCATCCAGGGCAGTGGTTCTGTGGGGAAATGCGACCTGGTCCACCTTACTTGTCTCCTAACTGGCAGGAAGGAAACCTATCACACAGCCTCCCTACTGCCTAAGGAGAAGACACCATTCTCTTCTTTCTTGATGTGTGGCTGCAGGGAACAAAAAACTAAACTCTTCTCCTACTAATTAGTTAATGATCACCTTGACCACAGCAAAGAAGAGCATTTATAAATTGGGTGGTAAGTCAGACACACACACACTAAGATAGGTGGTTTCTTTTATAATGGGGAGAAGAAAATGAAACAATAATCTGAGATTTAAGGACTTTCGCTTTCCCCCTCATTTTAAATAGAGAATGTTTGGGAGTTGGGGTGAGCAAGAGGGACTGATGACCAAGTTGACGCATAAAGAAGCAAACAGTGTCAGCTTGCTGGCATTCTCTTTAAATGGAAATAGTACGAAGTTCCCAAACCAGGCTGGGGAGCCAGAGTGGGGTTTAGTCCCCGTTCTAATGCTGCTAGTTGTATGACTCAACAAATTATCTTCCACTTCAGCTTCCCAGTGAAATGGGAATAATAGTAGTATTCATCTTTTGGTTGTGTGAGGATTCAGTGGGACCAGTCGTGCGTGTGAAAGGCCTAGCACAGCATCCAGCACTGTGAATGATATATGCTAACTGTGGGGATGAGCAGGAGGCTATTCCAACTTAAAAAGAGGTGGACAGACTAGGGCCTTCAAACACATGGACAGTTTTCCTAACCAAAATTATTATAATGTGGGCCCAGGCAATAATCTTGTATTCTACTGTATTTACCAGTTTAATTACTTTATGCCCCTTTGATCAGTATATAGAAACCCAGAGCTTTCAATTAGGAAATGAATTACTGGTTCATGAAATTAGGATATAAAATAGTCTGATTGGTTTTTCCCCCACAGAAGCTATGTTTGGTGGTGGGGTGATGAGCAGCTGTTTTTAATATAGGTTTCACTTGAATGGTAAGGAAATGAGGGGAGTTAATATGTTGACTGCCTGCTGCATTCCAGGCATGTGCTGGAGAGTTTAATACAGGGCTTTATAAACTGTCCACGATGAAGGACCAGTTTTATTTTTTCCAATTAGCCATGGACTGATATGTTTGCATCAGATATTTGAATGTTGTGTCATGTCAGAATGCTATGAACAGCCAGGCAGGGTGGCTCACGTCTATAATCCCAGCAGTTTGGGAGGCAGATCACTTGAGGCCAGGAGTTTGAGACCAGCCTGGCCAAAGTGGGAAAACCCTGTCTCTACTAAAAATACAAAAATTAGCTGGGCATGGTGGTGTGTGCCTGTAATCCCAGCTACTCAAGAGGTTGAGACGTGAGAAACACTTGAACCTGGGAGGCACATGTTGCAGTGAGCCGACATCATGCCACTGCACTGCAGCCTGGATGACAGAGCGAGACTCTGTCTTAAAACAAAAAACAAAACAAACAAAAACTGTAAACATTTCTAAATGTTCCTCTCAATTTCTGTATGTTGCATTACAAGCCAGTTCATCAGTCACCCTCTGAGTGCACTTTATTTCCCTCCTTCCTGAGAGCCGGCTCTTCCAGACTTCAGGCAGGAGCATCTGAACAGGGAGCAATACAGAAACAAAACAGACTCCACTTCCAGGAAACTGAACACAGTGGAGAGGATGTAGTCAGACTTTTGTTATGATCAGCTATATGAGGAGATGATAAATTAAAGGAAAAGTAATAATTTTAGAATGATGGGTTAATGTTGTTTAATTATAAAGGGCAGAAAAAAATAATACATTGGCATCAAGTTTAAACATCGCTCAGAGGTCCATGAAGAGATTTCTCGAGTTTCTGTCCTTTGAGGCAACATATTATACCTTAGGTCAAAAGAAGTGCTTTGACCTAAGCATTTTTAAATACTTTTATTTATTTTTAAAAATAAGATAAATCTATATTTATAATATAACACATTCAAAATGTCCCCTCCTTGCTGTCCATACTTTACTGTTAAGATTTTTGGGTGAGAAGGGGTTTGTGCAACAAGAGGGCATGAACATAGGCAGCTCAGATGGTCCTGGGCATCGTTTCTGTTTCCCTGAGCCAGCTGCTTCTATGTGTTCAGATTCAAGGTGCTGATAGTCATGAAGGAGCAGCTGGATTAAACCGGATTACCCTGACAGTGAGGAGATGCAGGCCTCTTAACGCTTACTAGTCAGAGACCCTTAAGAGTGAAAAGAGAATCTAAAACTCCTTCAGAAAAAGGGAAATTGAGTAGCAGCAAATAGCCCAAAGAAGCATCTTTCTTGCCTTTATCTTAATTATGTTTTAACAACAAAACCAAACCCAAACCAGACAAATCGCTTCAAATTTAAAACAGGAAATTAAATCCAGCAACACTCCCACCTCCACCAACAGCTCTGCAGAGGCAGTGCCTTTGTCTGGGAAAGACCATGACGCAGAGGTAGCATTTTCCTCTCAAAGTGTTGCAGGCTTTTTCTCGGCCCCTTCACTGGACTCACGGAAGAGGTGCCTTGTCTAGTCAGCCTACCATGCTCAACCCCTTGTGGGAGGGTGCACGTGAATGAGCAAGTGTGGGATCTGGCCGGCCAGCTGCTCTGGGCACCATCACAGGAGCAAGGTCCTCGAGGGAAATGCGGCAGCGCCCAGGTGAGGGTGCCCATGACCCCGAGGCCCCAGCAGACGGTGGCTTGTTAGCTCAGTTGGCCCCTTGCCTTGTCACATGGGGCATGCCACTAGTGAGGGGCAAAGGGCCAGTGTGACAGCCTTTTCTGGGTACCTGCCCTTGGTGGGCCCTGAGCTCTTCTTCAGCTCAGGGCCCACCAAGGGCAGGTACCCAGAAAAAAAATGAGGTCACACAGATGTTTGAAGGATGGTGAAGGAAGATAATTTTTTTGAGTGATGAAAATGACTTTCAGCAGAGAGGGGAACTGGAGAGGGGATGGGAAGGGCAGGTTGTCTTCCCCAAAGTCACGTTGTCTCTTCCCTGGTTGGGCCATCTCCCCCTCTACCAACTGAGACTGGGGTCTTTGTAGGCACAGGATGGGGAGTGTGCGTTGACTGCTTTATGAGTATGCAAAAAAGTTGAAGGGAAGACACCACTCAAAGGTGGGGAAAACTGTAGAAAAACAATTAGGAAAGGGTAGGTATATGTAAAATAGGTGAAGGGTGGGGATCAATCAGAGGAAAGTGGCCAAATAGGAAGACAAGTTCTTGATCCAGTCCCAGGATTTAACTTGTAGCTTGGCTTTCATACTTTAAACTGTCTTCAGCTTGGAGGTGGAATTTCACTGTGTAGCCACCCCTATCTGCCTAGGCATTTGGCTGCCTCCTTTTGCTATCAAAAGCAGCAGAAGAAGCAAGCAATATCACAAATAGGATTTTAACATTCTGTAAAAGTAGTCCTATTCTAAGGGGAGAGAGTAGAATTATGGATGTAGGGGAAATTTCTCTTTTAAAACTGCATGGCAGAAATTAAGAAGGAAAAGAAATATGTACACACAGATACAATATTGGCATCTAATTTAGAAGTCTTTTAGTGTGACTGTTAAAGTTTTCAGTTTTCCCCAAATCAGGTTTACACTAAGAACATTAATTACCAGGGAAAACATATTCAAATTTTGCAAAGTGATATTCAACTCAACCATTTTTAAAAACGTGGAAATATTCAGTTACCTAGATCTGAACACAGTGAGCACTTACCTTTATCACAAACAGACTAGAGCATACAACAAAGCTCAGAGACTTAGAATTTTTGCTCCATGCATAGAACCATTTAATAAGACATGTATGGTTATGTTCATACACTTTGAATTAGGAGGAAATGGTAATATATTTATCCCTGATGACAATTAAATAGTCCTTAACTATCCTGTGTGGATTCAATGCTAGGTGCTGGAGAAGTGCAAAGGAGAAGCAATCGCCTCTCCAGCCTGGTGAGGACAGGGGAGGCTTCTTGTGGGAGATGATGCCTGAGCATCAGTCCCAGGAACCAACTGCCTATTGAACAGCTGTCATGTCAGGTTCCAGCCTACTTGTGCTGACTCCGACCAGGAGCCCTGAGGTTTCACAGTGACTCAACGGCCAATTAAATGCAAGGCTTTCACATGCCAACAATCATGCAAATATATTCAACACACACAGGGAGTGGTAGGGGAGGCAGGGGCGGGCATGGTGGTTCATACCTGTAATCACAGCACTTTGGGAAGCTGAGGTGGGAGGATTCCTTGATGCCAGGAGTTTGAGATCAGCCTGGGCAACATAGGAAGACTTCGTCTCTACAAAAAATTTAAAAAGTAGCCAGGTGTGATAGCACACTCCTGTAGTCCCAGCTACTCGGCAGGCTGAAGTGTGGGGGTTGCTTGAGCCCAGGAGTTCGAGGTTGCCGTGAGCTATTAATGTGCCACTGCACGCCAGCCTGGGCTACAGAATAAGAACACATCTCTTTAAAAAAAAAAAAAAAAAAAAAAAAAAAAACAGAGGGAACGAACCATGGCAAGTAGCTCCAGAGACCAGCATGCTGACTGATAAACTGATCTAGATTTCCCTCAAAACACCAAAGCGGGAGGAGTGTTGTTGCTGTTCTTCCCCCAGCAGAACTTCCCACAGCCTCTGCTGGTGAAGAGGAGGCCTCAGAGTTCTCACAGGCAGGGCTTCTACACACTCTCAGCCATGCTCACTTTCTTTGCTGTTTTTATGACCCTGCACAGGAATATCCATTGTCATATCTTAGCTACCTTCTGGCTTCACTTTCTTATTTTATTTTTTAAAATGAATTTTGGAGACAGGATTTCACCATGTTGCCCAGGCTGATCTAGAACTTCTGAGCTTAAGCAAACCACCTGCTTCAGCCTCCCAAAGTGCTGGGATTAGAGGTGTGAGCCACGTGACTGGCCTGAAATACTTAGATACTGGTTGATAAACAGCTGTGTCTTACACTACCTCTCCACTTCCAAGTGCCAACCCCTTTTTGTTCCAGCCTCTCTTCCTTGTGTTCCAAGGATCTAAGAGTTAAAGTGTTAGTACTCTGATACAAAAGGCCGTCTTGAGGACCATGCTCCAGAACTACGGCTGTTGTCCACCCTGACTTCCTGGTGCCCATGCCACCGTGATTGTTATGAAACACCTTGAATTTTACTTCTGCATCCAAGAGCTGTGAAAGGTCAATGGCTCACTCATTTGTTGAACAAACGTATCCATGGCTGAGGATGTACTTGGCCTATACCTAAGAGAGCAGGAAAATTAAATGGTAAGCTTGTGTCTCTCGCTGATTCTCTTCTGTGAATGCGAGAAGGAATCCCTTTCCCCATCGCATCATCCCACCTTTCCTTTCTGCCTTCTGATATATTCAAGTGTCCTTCCTCCTGACCATTCTGGGGCTGCCAAGGTAAGTTCTTATGACCCATGTGTTCCTGATGCTACCTTTGCTGCATCTGTCCTTGTTTTCACTTTGCTTGATTCCCATCAAATGGGCCATGGAAGCTTCCCAAGAAGCCAGACCAAATAAAAATGCCAGGTTTGGCAACAACAGGGAAGCCTCGTAAAATGTTGATCCCTGACAGAGCAGAGAAACTGGGAAATGGGTGAACAGTTCAGTCACAGATCAAAAAGCACAGACTCACAGGTTCCAGGTGACCTAACAACTTTGATATGAAAAGAGTACAGTGGTCATCACCATAACAATAAGGAACATCGTTTAGTGAGCACCTACTGGGTGTTAGGGCTTTGCACGTATCCAGTCTTCGAATCCTTTAGCCCTGTAGGTAGCTCTCCCCTTAACAGACAAATAAATGGAGGCCTGGAGAAATTCAGCAGTACTGATCACCAAGGTGATCGACAGTAAATATCTGAAGGAGGATTCAAACTCAGGTCGAACTCCTAAGCCCAGAGTCTTCCCCTGGGTGGTGCTGCACTCACCACGGAGGAACAGGCACCTAATGCACCTAATGTTCTCCAGCAGAAGGTTTCAAGAAAGCCGTGGTCTGAGGCTTCCTTCAACAAATTCTGAACTCTCACTGCAGGGAGGGCAGCCTGCATAAACGGAAGGCACAGAGCCTTTGGGCTTAGTCTGAGCTCCCATTCAGGTGTTATTTCTCAGTGGCTGTGCGGCCTTGGAAAATTAACTTAATTCTCACTTGTCCCATCTGAAAAAGAGGATAATGCCTACCCTCTGTTTTAACAATTGAGAACTGCTATAAAAACTGTGAAAATGTATATAAGAGTCCTAACAGTGTCACTTTTACAGACATGCTTCCAGTGAATATTTATTTCCCTTTTGTCTCTAGACCCTCTTCCCTTTGCAGAGGAAACAAATACTCTTACATTATTTCATGGCTCTAAGAGGTAGGAAGGAGGAGCAAATGGAGCAGGAATCTGGCTCAGACATTCACTGGGAGGAAGTGGACTCTGCATTTCTCCCACCCCAGGAAGCATGAAGGTGCTGTTAATTTGCAGGTGAAGTAAACGTGTCTGGCTAAGCCGCTGCTATGCTATTTTTGTGGGCTAAAAAGTACATTTTTCATAAAAACAGAACTAAAAATAACAACTGTAATACTGCAAAGAAATATCAAAAAAAGTCTCTCCCACCTCATAGGAATAGCCATGACAGCAAGAAGCCTTCCAAAAGTCAGCTGTTGCAAGGTGTGCATAAAATGCTGGTGGACTCTGCCAGTGATGCTTCTGCATGATTTGGACATCTCCTAAAAGACAGGACTAGAACCCTGGATTCAGAAAACGAGGCCCACATCTTGGTCAGATCTAGGAAGACCCTGTATCCTTGAGGAAGTCAGTAACCCCTCTGAGACTTAGTTTCCCAATCAGTAATTGGTTCTGATAATTAATGTCTAGTTCCTAAGGTGGTGGTGAGGATTACATGAGGTCACAGATCTGTAAGTGAATTTTCTTTTACTTCTTGCTGAAGTTCAACACACAAGACTAAGTAGTTCTTAACCACAGAACGTTATATAAGGTTTATTTACTTTCTGTATTATGGAAATGGATGCGGGCAAAAGAGGAATATATTCTGTAAATATACTAGGAGGAGAACAAAGAAGTGCCATCATCGGGCACAGTGTCCCAGTTCTTTCTGCCAATACAAGGTGACATAAGGACTGTCTCAGGAAGCTCATGGGAAAAGCACCCCCTCTCTTTTTAAGTGATTTCTCAAAGCAGAGGTTGATAATTCTCTTTTCATATTTATTATTCTCAGGAAGTAATTTCTACATATATCTTGATGCTCAGAGAAAGAGAGGTCATTTGGGTCTAGGAATCTAGAACACTCAGAGAAATAGCTAAATACAGTCTTTTCAATGAAAGGGCTGCGTCAAAGAAGAATCCTGGTCTGCCTTGAACACCTGGTATCCTTATTTTCAATGTGTATTACGGCTTCTAAAAATTTTAAAGCATTTTTTTAAGCCTGCTTCTCAAAACTTAGAGAAAGCAGTAAAGTATAGATTTCCTTTTTTCTCCTTTAATTTTTCAGAATTCATAAAGCATAAGAGAGGTCAAACAATAAAGTCCCTTCTTTTATTTCTACAATGCTTTCACAAAGTGTCAAGAAACAGGCAAAATAGGATGATAATGCTACCTGCCAGAGATAGGTAAGATCTATCTACAGATATATCTACAAAATGCAAACAAGACCCTTGAGCTTGAGGAATTCACAAGGGTATTCATAAGGCTGCTTTAAAGGTAAGCATAGCTGCCAGATATTTTGTACTTGAACAGGAAAGAAATCTTTAGAATAATTATAGGCTGGGCACCGTGGCTCATGCTTGTAATCCCAGTGTTTTGGGAGGCCAATGCAGGAGGATCACTTGAGGCTGGGAGTTCAAGACCAGCCTGAGCAACATAGTGAGATCCCCCCCATCTCCATGAAAATTCAAAAATAAAATAAAATTAACCTGGTGTAATGGCACATGCCTCTATTCCCAGCTACTCAGGAGGATTGCTGGAGCTCAGGAGCTGGAGGCTGGAGTGAAATATGATCACGCCACTCCACTACAGCCTGGGTGATACAGTGAGATCCTGTCTCAAAACAAAACAAAACAAAACAAAACAAAAACAAACAACCATAAATCTTAAAATGATCCCTCGTCAATACTTTTAAAAAAAGATTTCATGCAACACAAGCACATATCAAAAGCAAAATTTGACAGTAAGAATAAACTAGTCCTCAACTAGTAAAAATAAACTAATCCTCAACTAGTTTATTCTAGGATGGATCCGCATTAAAAGTGAGAGTGTGTATGTGTTTTGGAAGGTGGGGTGGTAGTTTCTGACGCATTAACAAGGTAATACAGCAGAAAGACTTAGACTCCATTCAGATGATCTGGTTTTGAAAACCATTTCTACCACCACCCAAGTAATCTTAGGCAACACATTTAACCTCCTGGAGTCTCAGTGCTCATACATGTACCTGGCTTATCTCCCTTGTTATGTAAGTCAAGATAATAAAAGTGAAACAATATGGCCTGTTAGAAGAATGACGGGGCTTGAAATCAGAGAGTCGGGGTCAAAGTCTTATTTTAGACACTTTCTAATGACCTTGGGCAAATTCCTTGAAATTTTGTGTTTCTTCTTCTGTAAGATGGGGCTATTTCTTCTGTCTCAGGATATACTACTTGGGATCAAATGAAAACACCTTACATGAAATAAGGAAAGCTACATACCATCACACAAAAGTGAATGCTATTGACTGATACAGGCCATGCAAATACAGCATGTTACTATTAACTGCTTACTCATGCATAACAGCAGCTTTGAGTTTTAAACCAAAATGTGATGATGGTTGTAGAATCACCACTCTCTTGGAGGCTTTCTTTCCCTCCATCCTCTGCCTCAAGACATGCTTAGTAAATAGCTTTCTAAATCAAAAAACTCACAACTCAGGTTGTGAGCAGTACTGGCCTATGGGGAAACAAGCAGAATGAAAGAAAAGGGCCTGACACCTCTAAGAGCTGCTCTATCCTTGCAAGAACCCTGTCTGCAAGGAAGGGGGGTACAAAGGGGGCAAAGGAAGAACCCCTTCCGCTGGCACAGGTTGTTTCTCAGGGAGGAACTCTGATCCATGATGGACCCGGCAGTGGTAGCGGCTACAGATTTTATGTCCCCGAGCACGGTGGCCTGATTACTCAGCTACCAATTCCATCAGCAGCCCGAGGAAGGAGGTTGCTATTTAATAGTAAAAGAAAAATAAAGGTAGAACCTGAGACCTGGTGATCCTTAGGGCACAGAATTCATTTCCTTTTTTAAAAAAAGTTGAAAGCAAACGGTTCATGGGTAAAGAGTTAACAAAAAAAGCCACTATTAAACGACTAAAAGACATCGTTCCTAAAATAAAAGTTCTGTGAGGTCAGGAGGTTTGGTTTTGTTTTTTCTATTTTGTTTACTGATGCATTCCAAGAACCAAGAACGGTGCCTGGCATTCAGCAGACACTCAATAAGCATTTTTTCAGCAGATGGACGGATGAGCTGATGAATAGGTTCTTCTTCTGGGTTCAGGATGAGCTGTACCAAAACCATGTTTTTTCCTAAATACCTGCAAAAAAAAGTGGGTGATTCCAAATTCAACTGAGGTGCCTATTCTCTTTCCAATTCACAACAACCAGAAGGGCGTGCCTGAATTAGTAAGGCATTAAAGAAAAGTAGGATTATTATATTCCAATTCTTTCCATCAGATGTCTGACATTATTGGTAGATCACATCTGTTTTAATAAATCTGTAAGAAAGACATGTAATTATAATTATGTTACCATTGTATGTAAATGGCACTTTAACAAGACATATTAATACATTTTTATAGAGTACTTACAGCATACACTACAGAAATACTTAAAGGTGCTATTTTGCTTGCTTGGGTTCTTAAACATTCCCTCTAAAGTCTTTACATATTAATATATTTAATGTTTCTTCATTTCTGGGTAAATATTTTTACCAGTTAAGAAAAAGGTAAATTTGAGTTCCCGGGACCAAATATCAAAACACTGAGAACCAAAGGGTTTAATTTTTTTTTTTAACTTTCACTTTAGGTTTGGGGCGCGTGTGCAGGTTTGTTATACAGGTGAACTACATGTCATGGGGGCTGGGTATATGAATTATCTTATCAACCAGGTAATAAGTATAGCACCTGGTAGGTAGTTTTTTCAATCCTCACTCTCCTTCCACTCCCTACTCTCAAGTAGGTCCCTGTGTCTAGGGGTTTAAACTAATGCATGTTTTTACAACTGAGTTTTCATTTACTTTCTATGTCCTGGCTTCAACAGGTTGCTGAAGCTGAGTGTCTCTCCTCACAGGCAAGTGGGCCTGACAGTCAGCTGTGATGTATCTTTGAACAGTTGCATCTCTCAGAGGAGGCTATAATTAACCTTAAAATTAATATCTTAATACATCAAAAGTCAATTGATTTATTTTAAATGCTTAATTATTCAGCTCATTTTTCAATTTACTTTCTAGTGTTCATTCCCTATGATTAAAAATACATATGAATATGTTTATATATGTATATATGTGTATGTTATAAACATACATACACATTTAATTTTCTATTACCTGAGCACAAAGGAAAAAAATACAATCAGCTTTCTTCTATAGTTCTCAGGTTGTAGTTTGTATTACAAAGAAAACTACTTATTTATTTATTTGAGATAGGATCTCACACTAAAGCCACAAACTCCTGGGCCCAAGTAATCCTCCCACCTCAGTCTCCTGAGTAGCTAGGATTACAGGCACGCTCCACCATGACAGGTGAATTTTTAAAGTCTTAGTGGAGTCAGGGTCTCACTATGTTGCCCTGGCTGGTCTCCAACTCCTGGGCTCAAGCACTCCTCCTCCCATGGCCTCCCAAAGTGCTGGGATTATGGGCATGAGCCATCATTCCTGGCCAGGAAAGGGTTTTAAATTAAAAATGCCAGGCTCACACATAGCAGTTGTTCTATAAGTATCTCTAGAGCTATGAATTAAGAATAAGGCCTGGTGCAGTGGTTCACGCTTGTAACCCCAGCACTTTGGGAGGCCGAGGCAGGTGGATCACCTGAGGTCAGGAGTTTGAGACCAGCCTGGCCAACATGGTGAAACCCCGTCTCTACTAAAAATACAGAAAATGAGCCAGGTGTGATGGCATGTGCCTGTAATCCCAGCTACTCGGGAGGCTGAGGCAGAATTGCTTGAACCCAGGAGGCAGAGGTTGCAAGAAGCCGAGATCACGCCATTGCACTCCAGCCCAGGTGACAAGAGTAAAACTCTGTGTCAAAAAAAAAAAAGAAAAAAAAGAATAAAGTATAAATAATGCACAGAAACCTAAAGAACTGGGAGTGTTCGGCTGGCCTATGGAAGAGAAAATGAAGAGGTTAAAAAAAAAAAAGTCTTCAACTATTTGAGTGTCCTCTGTGCAGAAGAGCAATAGATTTCTTCTACACTGTGTCCAAAGAGAGACCTCAGACAGAGGGGGTACAGTTTCACTGAGGCAGGTTCAGCTCATCATGAGAAAAAACAGCCTGTTTCATGTATACAATACTCTAGTAGCTTTTGTTTTGTTTTTTTTTTTTTTTGTAAAATAATAATTATCCTGAAGGCTCCTTTAAGACAGAAGAATTTATGATTCTGTGATCTTCCTACCTATTTCTAGAAGTATTTAGACAATATTCAGAAAACATTAATAACCCTGTAGCAGTCATTTTAGTGGTGATAGGTCCACTGCGTAAGAATTTAAAATCAGATCGCTGTATCTGTATATCAGACCTCAGCATCACACAATATACTCAGATAAGAAACCTGTACATGTACCCCTGAATCAAAAATAAAAGTTGAAAAAGAAAAATCAGATCCCTCATGAATCTATAATTCTAAAATTGGGAATGCTCTCTCTTTCAGATATCCCCAAAACAGGGTATGGGTTTTGCTTAAAATTTTTTTTAAAAGGTAATGAACATAATAAATGTTTGCTTTATAAACCTCTAGAATATAATTGTTTAGTAACGAAGTTCTAATTCCTTATGAAATATCTATAGGACCAAACTGAAAATAGATTTTCCTTCCACTTTCATAAAACCATGTAGGTCCATCCTACCAACATGTAGCTATACAAACATACAGCTATTTTCCACATGGGATGGAATAATATATCTGTTCTACTCCACGATCTTATTCTCACTAGGAAGGAAGAAATTGTTAATTAATTCACGTGACTGATATTTCCAACAACACTCCTTTGTCCAAATAAGATCAGATCAGTCAGTTTCAGACTAATTAAAAAAAAACAAAACAGCAGGAGTTTGGAGTTGTAAGACATAATTTGTAAACTTCATTTCTCTGAGCTTCAGATTTTCCATCTTTAAGCTGAGGGGTCATCAATGTCTGTCCTGAGTCTCTATTTCAAGGGTAGTTATAAAGATCAAATGAGAACACAAACATTAATGAAAACTTATAGTGCTACTCACACTGTATAAATTTAGAAAATAACTGCAAAACATAGAATAATAGCAAATTTTGTCTCCTAATTACTTAGGCAATGCTTAAATAAATACAACCTGTCTTCTTTTTCTTAAGGGTCAATACAGGTGTTGGCTTTCAGATCCAATGATCTTGGATTTGTTATTGTTGTTAACAATCTGATCTCAGATTGTGACTTTATAAATAAAAATGTCAAAAGGAAAGGGGTCTGCCCACTTGTAGCAAAACTCACAGGACTGCATACACTGTGTCCCATCGCCTGTTTTCAAATAAGCCTTTCCACCGCATCATAATTTTACTTGTCTCCTACTGAGGTCCCCAAGTCCTGACAGCACTCCTCCCACCCAGTAGACAGTGCCCTCTCTGGCATCCACAGCAGCCAACGATCTCAGTAACTATCTCATTAATTATCTTAGCCCTTCCAAAGTGCAAACTAACAGAAAGTGCAGAATTTGGCAAGAGTTTTATAGTCTTCCATCTCCCCACCATCATTTTCCTACCTGGTGACTATCCTTTAACTGAATATAAGGCATCATCCAGCTAGCCTGGCCTAGGAATCAAATTATTTGATGTGGTTAATTAAGAGTGTGAAAACCTATGAAACGTTTAGGGGAAGAATGAGTATTGGGAGGAAAACTAATGGATGGTTTTTATATTTACTGGCAAACTCATTTCTGAAAACACTGGTCTTGATACAATAAGATACATGTAGAATTTGAATTTAGTGTTTTCTCCCTCTGCCTATGTGAGGACAACTTCCTCACCACTTAACGTGATTTTTCTGGAGTCTCAGATAAATCTAAATTAAAATAACCTTAAGCCGGGCGCAGTGGCTCACACCTGTAATCCCAGCACTTTGGGAGGCTGAGGAGGGTGGATCACAAGGTCAGGAGTTCAAGACCAGCCTGGCCAACATAGTGAAACCCTGTCTCTAATAAAAATTAAAAAAAAAAAATTAGCCAGGCATGGTGGGGTGCGCCTGTATTCCCAGCTACTTGAGAGGCTGAGGCAGGAGAATCACTCGAACCCGGGAGGTGGAGGTTGCAGTGAGCTGAGATCACGATGACAGAGTAAGGCTCTGTCTAAAATAATATAATAATAATAATAATAAAAACCTTAGAGCTCCTCCTTCTTCCACCTCCAGACAGGTCTCCTCTAGAGCTTGGAAAGCATCTAACAAATGCCCTAAGAGCATCTAACAAATGCCCTAAAAGTCCATAAAACTACCATGCAGACTGAGGATGAGGGAGGGGCTTGTGAAGAAGATACCCTTAGCTGTGGTTTCCTTAGCTCTGTGTTGGTAGTAGCAAACTCACCTTTTTTAATAAAGAGGGATTTTGCTGAATTAATTATGTAAGTGTATATATCGGCTGACAAAAAAAAAACTAACAGATTACAAGACACAGCTTAAATTGTTGCAGGGATGTGGGGTTAGCCTTCCCCGATGAGGGCTGTGGCAGCTGAATGACTGGTTCCCTAGACTCTTTACTCAGGCCTTGGCCACCAGCTCCTGTTCTCAGCCAGTCACATGAAGAAGGCCAACTGCTTTGCTAATCAAAAATGCAATTTCCCACACACAGAGGGCAATAGCACAAAACTATTTTCTTTCATTGCCAAATGAATTGTGTTTGGTAATCTGAAAGCATCATAAATTATAGAGACACAGACCCAAGGAGGATTATGCCTTTTATGCTGGCTGTGATACACAGAGAGAGTGCTGTATGGATACAAACAGGGCTGGTGGCTCCCGGGTACACACGGAAGGAATGCAGAACTCAGGAGCTGAGTTCATCATGTGGCCTTCAGCTTTGCCTCTTTCCTTCCTCTATCTGTTCCACCCAAAGGACATTCTTGTCCTACATAAACACATGGATACACATGCAGTAAACAATTTCATGGATAACCCCTTTTCACTATATCTTCTCTGTTCAAGAATTCACAATGATTACCTACTACCAACCACGTCAAGCGTACCATCCTTTCTTGAATGTGAGGTGCCATGTTGAATTGAAAAGAGGTTGGCTTTAGACAGATCTGGGTATGTATACTACCACATACATTTTTTTTAAATGGAGCCAATACTACTAAACAGACAAGGTTTTTAACAAAATACATGTGAACTACCTACTTAAAATTCCCTTGCCTTCTCTCCATAATCTGATCCTACTAATGCCATCCTATTCCACCACTACTCTAATCCCAAATCTGCATAATGGCCAAGCCAATCCCCTCATTGTCACCCTCTTCCCTTGCCAAAGTAGTTCCATGCTTCCTTAGCGCTGGCTACTATCCCCTGTTACTACACCCGGTGTCCCCACCCTGCACTCACTAGGATTTCTATGTATCTGTCCCTGAGCCATTTCTTTACCACATTCCCACCACCTCTTCATGAAGCCAACCTTAGTATTCATGAACCCCAAACCACTGCTTCTGTCACTGAAATATCATTATAGTTTTAACCCATGCCATATAATTATCAACTTCATTGATCATTATCATGTGTGGTTTACATATTTTAGTCTTTTCTTCTGAACACTAGAAGTTCCCTTAAGGCAGAGATCAGTTCTTAGACTTTTCTTAAGGATCCCACAGCACCTTCAAAATTGTAAACTGTAAATCGTGCAAATGACTTTATAAAATGTCAAGCAGTAGATGCATGAAAAATGCTCTTATTTGCCATAAACCATGAGGACTTGCCCGGAATTCATGTTGGAACCTTAGAATTACCTTCCAGTGGGGGGAAAAAAAAGTGTAAACTAGGCCAAAAACCCTATCTGGAATGTCCCACCGGGTGTGGCAGTGTTGAGATGACCCTGACACATGAGTCTCACGCAAAGGCAAAAACACTCCAACAGTCATTCCTTTTGGGTAGCTGGGCAGCACATTCATTTAAAGGTAGACCTCAGCCCCCGGGTAAAGGTCAGGGGTTAAGGTTTGGGCAAAGGAACTTTTGGCAGCTAGGGAGTAAATCACGCTGGGGAAACAGCAACGAGGACATTAACGCGTATGAAGCAGGGCAGTTAAATAGTTTGAACCTCACTTAGCTAGCAAGTTAGGGGGCTGCAGGTTTTGAACCCAGGCAATGCTCCTCCATGGGCTCTCTTCTTAAACACTTTCAATTATAATCCATTTCAATATCTGGTGTCTGTGCCGGAAAAGCCCTTGACCATAAACTCCACACTTGTGGCAGCCAGGCTCCGTAGCCTGAGATTTTGTATCCTATCCTTAGCAACCATCTTGCTTCGGCGTGGTGTTCGGGTTTCCACCTTTTCACACAATGCCGTCTCTTGGCCTGGACTTCTTGGTTTGACACCCTGGCCCACCTGGATTTGGTTTTACTCTCATACCTTGGTTAACCCTCATTTCCATTCTCTCTTGGTCTTGAGCTAGACCTACTCTACGCCTACGACATAAATTCAGTATCTTAAGGGGTCTGCTTGTTCAGGAGAGGATCTGAAAACAGAAGAAATTAAATGTAGTAGCCCAGGCACTTGGTCTGGGCAAATAGAGCACTCATGGGTCCATGAAGTCCCCCGGTCATCCCAGGCAATTCCAAGACGAACTTGTCGTAGTACAAAGAAAGGAAAATGGCTCCATTTCCTCCTTGCACCCCCGGCACACAGTCCACATAGAACACGGGCATGCACAAAAAGCCTAAACCCTAGTCTGATGAAAAAAATGGAAATTTCTAGTCCAATCCCTACCAAGATCAGCTTGAAAGTTTTCATCTGAGCCAGTACGGTGGGATATACCACCAGGACAGCAGTCAGTCCTCAGTGTCTGGGGGTCTGGGGCATCTGGGTTTCAGTCCTGGGGCTTATTCATAATAGTATGAGTAATACCTGGTGAAAGAACCTTGCAGCCACAAAGGCAGTAAAGTGCATGACCCCTCATAATGGTGGGTAGGTAAGAGGTGGGATAGATCAGAATAATTCCTGATGCCCCTTAGTGATGAGAAAAGTCCCCAAGTGCACAGCCTGCACTGGCTGTGGCTGGCTAGGCCTGGGCAGTGCTAGGCAGGGAGGTGGTGGAAGGATGAAGCAGACTGCTCCTCCCCTAGAGAGGAGCTAGGAAGACAGACACAAACCACTATTATTAGGTTGATGCAAAAGTAATTGTGGTTTTGGCCGGGCGTGGTGGCTCATGCCTGTAATCCCAGCGATTTAGGAGGCTGAGGTGGGCAGAGTATGAGGTCAGGAGATCAAGACCATCTGGTTAACATGGTGTAACCCTGTCTCTACTAAAAATACGCACACACCCAAGTTAGCCAGGCATGGTGGCACATGCCTGTAATCCCAGCTACTCTAGAAGCTGAGGCAGGAGAATCGCTTGAACCCAGGAGGCGGAGGTCGTAGTGAGCCAAGATTGTGCCACTGCACTCCAGCCTGAGCAACAGAGAAATACTCCATCTCAAAAAAAAAAAAAAAAAGCAATTGCAGTTTTTGCCATTGAAAGTAATGGCAAAAACTGCAATTACTTTTGTACCAAACTATAATATTTCTTAAGTGAATGGTAAGGGAAAGACAATTTCCTATTCTCTTCCATGTCAAAGGTGAGGTACCAGAGATACAATAAAGATCTAGAAGGGAATTTATATTTCTATTCCATTTCCTTGAATGTAATGGTTTTATATTCACCAAACTCCTAGGGAAACAATCTGGTGGCATCATCTGTTAACCCAGGACCAAGAATTAGAGACCTGGATGATCGTCCCGGTTCTGCTATCTACCAGCCGTGTGACAGTAGGCAAACCATTCTAGACCGCTAAAGCTCAGTTTCCTTATCTTAAAATGGGGTTAATCATATTTCCCTTGCCAATCTCTTCCAGTTGTTTTGAGGGTCAAAGAGCAGTGCCAATGTTAAAGTATTTGGCAAATTTTAAGCACCATGCTAAAGGAAAGGGTGATCTTCATGGCTACCATAAAATCGTAGCATCTTTCCATCAGGTTCAAAGATCCTTTTGCGGGGCGGGGGCTGTGATTTTCCTCTGACTAAATTCTCAGTGTCATTTTTTGTCTCCCTTAGGCCAGGGTCAGTGGCCTCCAGGGTCACCTGGATTCAGTTTGAAGTATTCTTCATTTTTTCCAACTTGTTAGAGTGGGTAGTTTTGCTCCCCTGAAGCTATGGCACACTGGGTGGTTTCCAAATTCTGGCAGCTTTTGTAAAAATTTCTGCCTATTTAGTTGGCATCAACATCTTAATGGTACTTAGTGGTTCAGAATTAATTTCCCCACCACAGGATTATCCAGGACATTCCATGCCCATTTATAGTTTTCTCAGGACTCCTCGGCTCCTAGTTTTCACTCCAAAGCCCTCAACTGTCTCTGAAAGTGGAAAATGGGTTTTGGTGGCAATTATTAAAAAGCAGATGTTGCATCCCAACTCAGCAAAGCAATGGTGACCTTGGACAAGCCAAGAAAAGTAAAGCGCAAGGGAAGAAAATGAACCATGTATACCTAAGCCAGAGAATCAACTAGAAAACACAAAGACACTACGGCTCTTTGGTTTAAAGTCAACTCCTCCTTCCTCTTTGTCCATGTGTAAGTCATAACCCCAGCATAACCTGACTTGATGCCACAAAAGGGAATTTGTTTCTAGAAATAAGCTGCTTGGGGACACAAAAAACAATAGGAAGACTCAACCGTAATGAACTTGAGGACCAGAGACATGGAGGTTTACCAGGGACTGACGGCTAAAAGGCAAACAAACTCTGACACCTGATGAACTGTCAGCTGGACAGGAAACTGGCTTATGTTGGAAACTCTATGTTCTCTATGTATCGGTGTCTTGTTTTCAGCCCAAAGTCACTTCATCTCTGTGCACCAGTTTCCCAATGCGCAAAGCATCGATAGTTATTCACAGCCCCACCCCTGTACTTTCCCTACAAGGGAGTAATGAAAAAAGTAGTAACTATCATTGTGCTTTTATAGCAGAGGACAAGGGACACCAGTGGCTCCAGAGACCAGCAAACCACAAGTCTGTCGCTCTGCCCCCTAGTGGCTGGGCGTGGCATGTGCTGAGAGATCTGTGGAAATCACACCACATTCCCATAAAAGTTTCATCTAATTGGGAAGTTTAGGGTTGAAAGAAATGTTTGCTTGGCTGAATTTACAAAGTCAAAATATAAACAGAGTCCTAGGAGTTAAGTTTCTTAGGGCAACCTAAAAATGTTGAAACTTTCCAGAAGAAAAAATTGCCAGAGGCCAGGTGTGGTGGCTCATGCTTGTAATCCCAGCACTCTGGGAGGCCGAAGCAGGCAGGTCACCTGAGGTTGGGAGCTCGAGACCAGCCTGACCAACGTGGAGAAACCCTGTCTCTACTAAAAATACAAAAATTAGCCAGGTGTGGTGGCGCATGCCTGTAATCCCAGCTACTCGGGAGGGCAAGGCAGGAGAATCACTTGAACCCGGGAGGCAGAGGATGTGGTGAGGTGAGATCATGCCATTGCACTCCAGCCTGGGCAACAAGAGCAAAACTCTGTCTCAGAAAAAAAAAAAAGGAGCCATAGCGGCTGGGCTGATGAAAGTGGAGAGACATGGTGGCCCCTGAAGCTTGGACTCACTAAGAACAAGCTGTCTCCTTTGTGAGACATCCAGGTTCTGGGTGCTCTCAGCCCCACTCCAACCCTCTGTGGGGAGCACTGGTTACTTCTTACAATAGGTGACAAACACCACAGTGACTAATCTTCCAAGAAAGCCCCTTAACTGTGTTACCCTGGGTTTTTTTTCAACCTTAATACATAACATATCATATACTATGATCATTTTCATGGCATTTCTATATCTGTTAGCATGTTTGTATTATATGAATCTGCTTGGGCTCAAATAGGCTTGCTGGAATCTCTCAGAGAAGGACCCTACATAAAAACTCAGAGCTATATTACATACACATGGACACCCACATCTGCGTGAGCTCAATGCTTTGGTGTTGCCCCTTTCAGTCAAATGCAATTGTGGCTTTAAGATCGCGGGAGAAATTAGACAGAAAATAAAAGAAAAAAGAAAAAAACGAAAGAAATGAGGAAAAGGATGGCATTTCACTCCTGCCTTTGAAGTGGTTGCATATTTACCAGATGAATTTTGAAAGAACAAATGATGGGCAGTCCAAAAGCCAAAGAAAATGTGATGAAGGACACTCCCCAGATAAGAACAAAAATAGAAATGTATATGTTCTATGTGTTACACACAGTTGTGAATAATCACATGTACACACATGATGCAAAGGCATGCTGCTACCCATTTATGTGATATTCAGACATATGTTCAAATAGATGAGGTGAATATCTTTTTATAAACATAATTTATCAAGTATAAGAATGCTGATCAGCTGGAGCTTAAGAAGAAAGGGGAGAAAATCCTATGGAAATTATTAATACTCCAAGAACCTCTAAGACTCAACCTGAATGCAGACACTTAAGCTCTCAGCGTTGCCATTAAAGCTGGGGCCTAAATTATTGATCTCTTGCCTTTATCAGCATAACAGTCACGTCTCAGTATCGAGATCTAAGTACATTGCGGTCCCTCTGCTGCAGCCACTGAAATAATTAGGAGAAATTCTCATTAAAGGAGAGTGAAAGGTTCAGAGACAGAGGCAGAGCACAGAGCACAGGGTCTGGAAAAGTGTTAAATGTCTTCCATGGGGTCGAGAGATTACTGGGATCAAATCCCCTGAGCAGTGCCCACCGATGACAGCTTATCAAAGGGAAAAAGTACAAACAATAAACACATACAGTGACCCTCTCTGGTGTGTTTACACCCATGAGTCTCTATGTAGGGACACCCACATGCTGCAGAGAAATCACTCTCCATGACTGTTCGTGTACAGGGAAGAGAGTCGTTCGCAGACAGAGAAGGGAGGGCTGTGTATGCAGTGTGTCAACAGGGGAATAAAAGAGCAAAAAAAAAAAAAAAAGCAAGAAAAACAACCAGAGTATGAAAAATAAATAAAAAGAAACAATTAATAATGAAGAATCCACTGTGGACTCCCTTCCATTTAATTTATTCATTCTTTGAAAGTACAAGAGGGTCTGGGGAAGAAAGGGAAGGTAAGGCATATGGGCAAGCAGGCTCTATCTGATGAGCTCCCAGTTGGGCTGGCAGATACGAGGATAATATATACCAGTGACTCAGACACCCAGACTCACACAAAACCCTCACTCCAAAGGCGCAGCATCTTTCTATTGATTTGAATGCAGATTTAACCTGCTTTCTCTTACCCTCCCCCGCTACCTACCACCCCCCTCTAAAAAAAAAAAATCAGCCTTTCACACGTATTCCCAGAAATGGCTTAGACTTATGGGGAGAGAGCAAAGGACAGAGAACAGCCTTTCAGAAATTGTACTGACGGAGGGAAAGGGTTATGACGGGGGAAATTAAAGACGAAGCAGGCGGTAAAACAGCAAGGGAAAAGGGCAAGGATGAACATAAGCCTCCCGCCCAGCTCCAGGCAGGCACACGCGCTGGCAGGCGGCCGTATGCACACACATGCACGCACACACAAAGTTTGCCCATCTTTAATGTCAACATGCAGACATTTAAAAGAAAAATTCCACCTCACACGGCTAATCAGAATTGTTAGAGAGGCCATTACCACCAACACTGGAAACATCTGAAATTGATTATTTTTACTTCATTTCATTAATGAAATCCTCCAGCAACCAAGAACCAGCCCTGGACAAATTTCTATATGATGAAAAGAAAAAATGAAACAAAACCCAAGAAAAACTTCTCTGACTTTAAAAAGGAAAAAAAAAAAGGGCTATCTTAGCACTTGAAAAATACATATATATTTGCTGTGTGATTTCTGTCAGTGCAGAATAATTGAATCGAGCTGAAATCTGTTCCCACCATTTTGTGAGTGGAGATATTAGCATGGACCTCACATCCCATAAGGAGCACCACATCATTAAATGTCTTGGGCTGGTGCATGGGGAAGAGAAATGCGGGATGTCACTGGCTGATAGGGAAGAAGACTTGATGTTATTTATTAGGGAACACTTACCAGAAACTGCATTTTCTCCATTTGCATTAGATACGGCACTGCTGCCTTTGCAAAGTGCACACGGGCGCGTGGACATATGCAGAAAGAGAACACCCCTTCTGATCCTCCCCCCGTGCTTTGTTCACTGTCCCTTCAATCTTAAAGGCATCCAGGCCTTGGTTTACAAGAGGCCTTGCCCTATCACTTTCTTTTTCCTCTCTCCTTTTCTCAGTACTCCATTTTTCTGCTCCAGAGTTGCTTTGTGTCTCTAAAAGCCCCTTCCTCTCTCTCAGTCTTGGAAGTCTTGATAGCATTCAGCTTCAAATGCTCTCTTGCCTGCTCCCCATCTACCTCTCAAACCTGACCCCACAGGCCTTCAGTCAGCTGCCTATTGAGATGTCAGAATGTCTGCAAGGAAAGGCCGTAGCAGCAGTGCCTATAGGTGGATTTCCTCTAAATCCATAAATTACAGGAGTCACACAAGGTGGAAAGGAAGGAGGGATAGCTGACATACATATTTTTTAATGAGAGTAAGGGGAAAACGGAGTTAAGGTTTCCAGTGGAAGTGCTGAAATTTCCCACCAGGGGATTCTCCTGGAAAGGGATAGTGTGGGGAAGCTTAATTGCAAAATCCCCAGCCTCCAGGTTCCTTCCCAGCACTTCTGCAGCCTAGCAGTCATCAAAACAAAAAATGCAAGCCTCAGGCCATCAGAGGTCCTAGGCTATTTCCCCTGGACCTCCCTGAGGATGTAAAGGGAAGAAACCAAACATTCCTTTTCCATGGTGGAAGCTCTCAGGGGGTGCCCTCTGGGCACTTGAGGGCAGAGTCCCACTTCCTCACAGACTCTACCTATAGCTTAGTACTCTCACACTCTCATAGCAGCCAGATGTGCAGGAGGAAATATGGCGAGCCGGCAGTCAAATCTCCATACTGCTGGCAGCTTCAGAACTGGAAGTGGGGAAAGGGCTTATAGAAGCCCAGACCATGAGGGTCCATGACAATTCATTAGGACAATATAGCAATCAGAAATATATATGCATCCAACATCAGAGTGCCTAGATACACAAAACAAACATCAACACAATTGAAGGGAGAAACAGAAAGCAACACAATAATAGAGACTTCATGAAGGTCCATGAGAATGCCCAACATGGATAGATACAAAGGAAAGGTTAGTTGGATAGCAGAAAATATTAGAAGGCTGTGAACGTGTGTTGAGGGCTGAGAATAGAACAGTGAACTTCCTAGGAGTATGAGGATTTGTTGCATGAACCCAGGAAAAGGAAGCAGGGTGTGCCCAGAGACAAAAGGTCAGAAAGGCAGTGTGTACATTCTAGAAAATTCTACTTCTGGAGAGGGCTACTGGAGCTAGAACCCAGCCTATACTGAAGACTACTCCCTGGAAGTAGAAAGAAAAGGAAGAGCATAGGATTTCTGTGAAACAAGTTTTGTTCACCTGCAACACCTACGTCTGCTAGAAGAACGTGCCCCCACCCCATGTCCTCTGTGGATTTAGGAGAGGGCACCCCTTATCCAGATCCCTCGCTCTTGACTCCCAATGCAGCGGCTTCTCCCCAACCTCAAGAAAGTGGACGAGTGTAATTATGCAGAAAGCACCACTGGAGCTATATCAATAAGACAGACGTCTGTTGTATCATTCTCTCTCAGTAAGGCATTTCTTCTCCCCAATTGCTCATATAGAATCATAGCCTAATAGCATCCCATTAACATAATTGCCAACACAACTAGTGTTCCGTGTCTCAGAGCCATTTACTTACTTTACCATAAAGAATACCAAAACAGCCCTAAAATCACAAAGAGGAGGGAAGAAGAGGGGTGGGTGATGGGGGAGGTAAGAGGAAATTGTTACCCCCTTTATATTCCCTTTGCTCCCCCAGAGTGGGGCTCCGAGACGATAAACACAGGAGTGCCTCTCTCATCTGCGGGAATCGTAACACAGAGCCTTCCTACCAGACTCCCAAGCAGACGTGTGCTAAAATCTAAACGGATTCTGCCAGGCGAAATGAAATTCCCATTATTTTTAATTAATCCTTAATTAAAATATATTACTCCGCAGATTCCGCAAATCTCTCTTAATATGCAAATGCGGCCCATTCAAGGATATTTACATATCATTAATTAAAACGGCACATTCTTTCAGTCTAACAAGCTGAGGGGCTGTGGCTGCTGCCACATTGGCGCGAGGAGCTGGTCCTGGCAGTGCCAAGCTCATCTGATAAAAAGATGTCAAGTGTTGGCTGCGCCTGGGGAAGGTAAAAGGCGAAAGGGAAAGAGTATGTTATACTTTGACACTCTTGAGGACAAGAGCTTCAAATATTATGTTGGGGCTGTGGCCAAGTGATTTTGGCAGGGCTCGGAGGCTCCCTGTTATCGACACCTATCTAAAGATCACCTCAGGAGACAGCCCAGCTGGGCCCTGGCTAGGAGACCTTGCATTTCTCTCTCTGGTGATCCTAAGTCAAGGTGGAGGTGGGCTGGGTGGAGGAAGATGCTGGCATGTGGGAAGAAAGATAATTTCTACACATTTGTCGAACTTATGCTGCAGGAGTCAAGTCTGACCCTCAAAGTCAAACCACCACCTCAAATCAAGACACAATCGGGTCTGGTGGGGAAACATTAAACATAATACACCCATCCCTTACAAACTGCCTATGTTAACAAACACGTGTCTTCCTAGGAAAGACCGGTCACTTGGGTGAGACTTTCTGCTCATTCCACAGAGTGATGAAAAGACAAGTTCAGGACCGTGTAGCCAAGGGCTGGCTGTTGGGAACAGATGATAGGAGGATGATATGACATAGTTCCCGACCAAACACAAAGGAGGAGTTCACCTAGGAAAAGCATGTAGAGATGGACATCAATCACTCCATTTCTAAAGACAAGCTCTATCAATCAGGGAGAGATTTGCAAACAGCACTCCACCCACTCTGGAGGGAGAAGAGGAAGAAAGGGGGATCCGTTTGTGTAGAGCCAGGACAGCCCGCTGGCCTCCTGTACCTTACTGCCTACAACACCTGAGACTAGGAAAGGCCAGGAAACAAAAATACAGGAAGTGTAAACTGCATCTACCATGCGCCTTGCTGTCCTGAGACCTTTGGGAATCCCCACATCTGAGAGCCTCACTCATCAAGATGAGGCCGCCGGTATCTGGCTGGGCCCTCTCACTAGCTAAATGGTTCACTCTTGCACAAGTAGTTGAAATGTGTGTCTCAGCAAAACTATAGCTGGTTACATCCCCTAGACATTGGTGGCTTTTTTAACGGGTGAAACCAAGAATATTAAATCCTTGAATGCCAATTATCTACTGTTCTTCACTGTGAAGCTATTTAAATTGTGACAGGGGTCTTGAGGCTGAAGCAGCTACCCAGGGACTACAATCCAAGGCTTCTGGTCTTGACCCAAATGTCCACTGCTTCTCTGCAGTTCTGCCAGGGTCAGAGTTATTGCTCTGCATATATATACACACACATATATTACATATGCATTGTATATTTATGTATTACCTATGTGTTGTGTATATATATGTATTTCTGATTATATACTTCTACAAGGCAAATCCCTTAGCTACAAAGGTCCTTGCTTTTTACTTAGCTCATTGCCATGCAAAGACAGGAATTAAATACACTCCCAGTGCAAGATTAGATGAAATCAGTAAGAAAAAGGGAAGGTCACAAGGCTAAGAGTTCATGAAGACGGAGCAGTTGGCCTGAAAATATCTTCAGAAGCAGTGTCAGTTTGGGTGGGGAGAGCAATGACGTTTTCAGAGCAATTAAGGAGAGTGGGCAGAACCACCCTCTATTCTTAGGGTATAGCTTGGTGCTT
The DNA here is from genome assembly GCA_963574635.1 of Cheracebus regulus. Lineage (NCBI taxonomy): Eukaryota > Metazoa > Chordata > Mammalia > Primates > Pitheciidae > Cheracebus > Cheracebus regulus. The sequence goes on from CAUYQU010025253.1 coordinate 96,567, forward strand.
CAGAGCAAATCCAGGTTCAAATCTCAGCTCTATCCAGGACATACTCTGTGACAAAGACTTGTTCCATAACATCTCTAACCCTCAGCCTAGGCATCTGAGAAATGGAGAATCATTGGCTGCCTTAAAGGGTTCTGTGAAGATTCAATGAAAGGACCTAATAAAAACCTCAGCACATAATCAGGACTCAGTAGAAGGTAGCAAGTAGTAAATTACTATTTATTTTTACTACTTTTTTTCCTTTGGGCAAATGGCTTAGTCTCTGAAATGCTTTCCAATTTAAAAATCCAGTAACTCCCAGGAATCCTCCCATTCCCATTCATCATCCTCCACATTTGCTTCGGCACTTCTCCTAGGCCCATAAGTGTTACTTACTGATATTCTTGGAAACTAATACAGAAACATTTCCATTACTAAAATAGCAATAATAGAAGCCCCACAGTTCTAGGAGTTTATCAAGCTGCAGAATATCTAGTCCATCAGCCAGAATCTGTTATCAGGCTTCTTAGAGCAGCTATCATTATTTCATTTTTCTTACTCAGATCCATCTGAGAAACAAATGCACTAGTACATAATAACAACATAAGCATTAGCTAAATACATCACTGGCTCTTTGAAACATTAGGCATATTTATATACAAAAACAACAAATAAGAATATTGATAATAATGAACTTAAGCTTTTCGTTAGCACTGGTAAGGTGCCCACTGAATGCAGAAATGAACAGAGCCTCCTTCCTTTCCATATAGCTTTTGAGGATTCGGGGAAGGGCTGAGATGCCACGTGGCAGTTGAGAAACCCCCAGGAGAGACCACTATGTTAGACAGTCATCCCAAGAGTATTGCAAATGGGGACATCCTCTGGGAGGTGAGGGATTTGTGGGAATAGTGAACAGTACCCAGGAGTCACATCCTGTATCTCTTCAACACCATCTTGTCCTGCATACCATTCCCTCCTGGAGATGCCCAAATACTGAGAATCCCATATCTAAAATTTTATGGCTGCCTAATGCCTTTGAGACATGACAATTTTGATAATTTCTTACTTTATGAGTCCCATCTTCCCTAGGCCAAGCCAGAAAACTTAAAACTCTAGACTCCCTTGCAACTAGATACAAGCAGGTAAAAATGGGTCCCATGTATGTATCTATGCAACAATCTTGCATGTTCTTCACATGTACCCCAAAATCTAAGATACAATAAAAATATATATTTTTAAAAAAATGGGTCCCATGAATCTCACAACACTTGGATTCTAAAGAGGAGCAGTTTAATTTAGGAGACTCTATCTTTTGTCATCCACAATGACAAGCTATGTAGTTGTTTAGGGGTAGAAGTGGCCACATCCCTGGTATTAGATCCTGGCTGCCAGCAGCAGAGGTAGAGGTGTTTCCAGTGGTGTCAGCCCCCTAGCACAGGTGCGTGCTACAAACACAGGCTGCTGGGCCCTCCAGACATTCTATGAACTAACCAGTGTCCCATGTATTTTTTAACCTTTTTTTTTTTAATCTGAAAAATTAGGCCAGGCTCAGTGGCTCTCACCTGTAATCCCAGCACTTTGGGAGGCTGAGGTGGGCAGATCACTTAAGGTCAGATGTTTGAGACCAGCCTGACCAAATGGTGAAACCCCAACTCTACTAAAAATACAAAAAAATCAGCCAGGCATGGTGGCACACACCTGTAATCCCAGCTACTTGGGGGTCTGAGGTGGGAGGATGGCTTGAACCCGGGAGGAGGAGGTTGCAGTGAGTTGAGATCATGACACTGCACTCCAGCCTCGGTGACAGAGTGAGACTCTGACTCAAAAAATAAATCAATAAAATGAAATCTGAAAATCTTAACAAATTTTTAAATAAATTTCTTAAAATGTTTAATACTTTTTTATTTTGCTTTAAGTAGCCAGACTGAATTATTTTTAGTGCAACTACAATTTCTGACTGATACAGCTATGTTGCCAATGTACAAGAGATCATCTATTCTTTGCCATTTAGACAGCAATATTATAGCTAAATTATTCACAGAATTTATTACAGAATTCAAACTCCATTGAGGAAGGCTCACAGTCCTCCTTTCTCCCCTTTTACAAAAAGGGCTCTTTTCTAAGATTCTGCAGTACAGATTCCAAGCTTGTACTATGATATGGTTTGGCCGTGTCCCCACCCAAATCTCATCTTGAATTCCCATGTGTTGTGGGAGGGACTCAGCAGGAGGTAAATGAATCATAGGGCAGGTCTTTCCCACGTTGTTTTCATGGTAGCAAGTAAGTCTCATGAGATCTGATGGTATTACAAGGGGGAATTTCCCCACCCAAACTCTTTTTTTGCCTGCTACCATCCACATAAGATGTGACTTACTCCTCCTTGCCTTCCGCCATGATTGTGAGGCCCCCCCCAGCCATGTGGAACTGTCAGTCATTAAACCTCTTTCCCTTGTAATTTGTCCAGTCTTAGGTATGTCTTTATCAGCAGTGGGAAAACCCATACATACCATCATGACCAGAATAATACAGAATGATGCCAGGACTTGTCTCTTATGATGGGGGTTCAAATAAAGTCCAAAACCCTAATACATTGTGCCAGTTGATACCATAACAAGTTTTGGTATGGTCACAGTTTTGGTTTGATGACGAAGACTGCGGGAATCTACAGGTGGCTTGGTACTGGCGGCAACACAAAGGATGCACTGGGGCTTCCCATGGCTTCCCAATTGTGGTGACAGTTTTGGTACAGCCACCACCAGTTATCAAAGGCAGCACAGACATATGACTAGAGGGACATCAACTAAAACACCCCCTCATCTTACAGAGGAAGCCACAAAACTTCAAAAGGTCAAGACACCTAGACCTGGTCCCCCAGCTGGTTAATGTCAGATCATAAAGAGAAGGAAAGACTTCATTATGTGAAGATGAGGGAAAGTGGACTTTCTAAACTCCATGACCACAGTTAACCTATTTTGGTTGAGGCATCTATGTCTTTCTCTTGAACAGACAGATACTTTCCTGGGTTATATAGATTCACATTAGGTAATTCAATAAAACCACCACATGCAAAGTGGCTGCTCAGTCTCTGACTGACAATGCAGCCTTTTTGCTCTTTCAGGATTTACCTGTCACAAATGGGGAGACTGTTTGAAGCCCCTTGACAAAATAATCAGGCACCATTCAGCAGGTGCTTGGATTCCCACACAAAAGACCACCATGTTTCACTTTCTTTAGTACTTGGCTTCTGAGAAGAGTTATTAACTTAAACACCAACTGATGAGTCATAGCTCTACTATGAAAGTTGGCCTGGGGTTCACCCCTAACGTACCTGGCAATTGATATTTTATTTAAGGCGCCAACACACTTCAACATACTTTGCTAATATAATTATTTGCATAGGACTATGATGGATAGGATATCATACCAAGAGCAATACATTGAGGAGCACTCAAAAAGGTGTTTGATGATCTCATAAATGTTTTAATTGCAATGACAGACAGGTGCAATCATCTCATTAAATATAAGTATCTTTGATATAGCTTTACTTTTAAAGAACACACAGCATGTCGATGATAAGTATCTTTACCTTCAGGTCTCAGATCAGGCAAGCTATGGGCCAGAGCCCAAAGCACGTAATGTTGAACAGGTTCCACATTTCATGAACAATAATGTATTATCACACAACATGTTGTACCATAGGGGGAAGCACCCCCACTAAGATACTTCCTACTCTAAGCAAATCTCTAGATAAAAGATGGAAGGAACAAAAGAAGGGAGAAAGAGAGGGAGGAAGGGAGGAAAGGGAGGGAGCGCTGTCTCCACTGGATGAAATAAAATCTGAAAATCTTAATAAATTTTTAAATAAAAATTTAAAAGAGCGCAAGGAAGGAAGGAAGGGGAAGAGAAGAGAGAGAGGGAGGAAGGGAGGGAGGGAGGGAGGGAGGCTGGCTTCCATTTGGTTAAGTCATTCCTTTGGCTGACAGGCTTAAGGCTATGGCTTCTGGGAAACTATCTGAAAATTA